>VZTZ01028249.1:377090-435667 GCA_013400955.1 Drymodes brunneopygia | reverse complement strand
AAGGAAGGAAGGAAGGAAATACGTACCAAAGGTTCCTGAATTCTTTACAAGGAACCTGATTTCTGAAGTCCTTAGAAAGGAACAAATCAAAGCACTAAAATATTAAAAACTGAGAATAGACACCTTACAAACATTTACAATAAAAGTCACATTAGTATTTGCTTCTTCTAAAAATTGTAAAGAATTTTTTTTGTTGTGAATTTTAAAAGTACCTCATTCCATTATCCACAACAGTTCAAAGCAGAATTTCAGATGATTGATACAAGAAAATGTACTTTAATGTCTTTGACAAAACACAGATGGTTTCCATGTACATTTAAGCTTTTTAGAGATAAAATGAGTCTCTTTGGGTTTGCCTTCAAAAAGTTATTTATATTGGTGACATTTCAAGCATCACTGAGTTTAACTAAAATGCACTTTAAAACAAATTATTTGAATTTTTAAATTACACTAGAGAATCATGTATGTTTGGTAAATAAAGTTAAATGCATTTTAATGGTTTAAATGTGAAAAAATATTCTTTAGTAAGAGCATTTATTTTCAGGTTATTTTCTGACAGCAGCAGCAGTTATTGTCATCAGAAAAGCAGGAAATCATTTCACATGGCCAGATGCAGACACATCTGAAGAACTAAAGAAATTTAAAAACAGGATTTACTCCTCAGAGTTACAGAGTTAAAGATTTTTAAACAATTATATTTCTGTTTAACTGACATGTAAATACAGAAAATTCATAAAATCAGAACCTAAGATGTTTTTAATAGGATCTGTCCTGTGGATCTAAGATTTAGAAATAGCCATAGCTTTCAAAATATCCAACTTTTTTGAAAGGTAGAACCATTTCATTCATTTGTAAATTATCTGTGTAGATTTCTCATTAGAAAATACTTGTATATTTCACACAGCCTAAAATTTGAATAATAAATCATCTGTAGTTAAATATTTCAATAATTTGTCATATTCTTACCTTATTTCTTATATATGATGGTAATTTAGAACACCCATATCATTGAAAGTAATCAAAACATACTGGCATCATATTTGAAATAATTTTAATGTTTCTTTTGATATTGCACCTTTTACTGTCTTGTTCCACTTTTCACAGAACTTATCAGAATTTTTTATTCCCTGATTTGCCTGATTGCCCTGCCCTCCAAATAATTTTTTGATTTTTTAATGACTTATAAAAGTCCTTTATTAATTCCGGTAGTATTTTTCCTCTGCATAGCACTGAAACCAGGATTCCCTGTGCATTCCTGTGCACATCATTTTAGCTTTTTCTTTTAAGTCTCTCTTAAATTGAGAATCAATAGCAAATATACATATCATCTTTTTTCTTCTGTCATTTCTAAAACTGACAGAGTAAAAATTTCACTGCTACTTTTTGAATCTGCAGATTGCTTGTTTGAGAACTACTGCCGTGACTCCACCTGTTTTTCTTTTCTATTATTTTTAAAATTATCTGGAGTGCTCACAATCAAATCCCAAAATCTTTTCAGCTAACATCAATACAATAGCTCATACTTATTGTAACTTATCATATGACTCCTGAATTTCTCTGTTATGTTTTGTTCTCTGAATCTTCACCGTTAACCACTGCAGCAGACCTGGTCTTGCACAAACAAAATGGACTAATTTTTTGCACTTAGAGTAATTCTGTTGTAGTCAATATATATATGAGTGTCTGTACAGTAATATGTCTGAAATGTTGTGGGAAGGATCAGGATAGAATTACACGGTTGGCATAATCAAAGGATCAGTGATAAAAATAAGTGCATTGCAGACTGCTTCAACATGTGTTTTTTATTTTCTAATGAGTCCCTCATTTGGATGGCAAATGTATGCTTATATCATGGAAACTCTTACTCCTGCTAGCTAAGCCTCTGAAGTAATTTCAAGGCATATGTATTTGAACTGTTTTATTTCCTTTTCTTTGAACACTTTTCAGAACATTGGATTTTATGAACTGTATTTATAATCCACAAGACTGATTTAGAGCATAAATACACTTTTCATTAATAAATTTTAAAATTTCATTATTTATCTTCACTGAAATTTCTCTTTATCTCT
The DNA here is from genome assembly GCA_013400955.1 of Drymodes brunneopygia. NCBI lineage: Eukaryota > Metazoa > Chordata > Aves > Passeriformes > Petroicidae > Drymodes > Drymodes brunneopygia. The sequence goes on along the minus strand of VZTZ01028249.1, from coordinate 433,598 downwards.
AAAGATTTTATGGGAACACTCTTCAAGCAGCAAAATCACATGGTAGCATTGTCTCAACACTAGAGTTAGACAGCAGCTTCAACTCTTAGTTTGTCTTGTTTAATCCAACAGCTTTAAATAAAATGGAAAAATTACTAAATTCACATTTCTATACTACAGATTAGGGCTATTCTTTTAATGAAATTAGATTTTTCTCTCACTTGGCACAGTGAGCATAAAAAACAGTTCTTCTTTTAAGAAAACAGTGTAATTAAAAAATCTTGCTTCCCTTTCTGGGTCCATGTCAGTTATTTTTTTTCGTGAAACTTATGTCAGATATTTCCTTATCAGCATTAAACTTCTGCTTGATATTTACTTAGCCAGTATAGGGGGAGACAGAGTCTGATTTTGGATTCTCCAAAGGTTTTCTGTCATAGGATCTAGGATGCAACTGTATGAACTGCTTTGGTGACAAATCCTAATATTAAGTCTGTCCAAGCTGGCTTCTGTGGAGAGTCCTGATAATCTTCCCTCGTGGTTCAAATGATTGCTGGTATTTGTTCATATTGAGATGCCTATGGGACCATGATATGACAAGTTTTTCTTCAGTAAAGGTATACTTTTCTGCAGATTTAATTGGTTATGTAATATAATTATCTACTTCACATAGAACAAATGAAATGGTTTCATATATGTATTTATCTCTACAAAATCATAGGATTAAACATACCTAATAAGGTATGTGACCAGAAAGAGAGCTTTTGAAGTTAAAAAGTATGATCAAAGTAAAAACATATAGCAACTTTGCAACTGTTAGGTTCTCTAGCAAAGCCAAGAGAAGGTGGACATGTCTCCAGAGGTCTAAACATCTCTTTTTGGAGATCTGCACACTGAAGCACACGCTAACTATATTCTAATTTTGTAAATTTACACCCAAATGCTTGATTTTCTAAGATCAGAGACTATGTTAGTCTATACTTTTTGGTTTGCCATTCCATATTTAGAAAACTATGTCCACCAAAATTAATCTATACAATCACATTAGTTACAGTGTATAAGCAGAATGCAATAGTATGTACTATTAACTGCCACATCACATGCCACAGAAAGTCATGACCTTATCCACACACCTGCAGATATCTCAGAACAAAGAAAATCAAAAGGCCTGGCCTTTACTGTGCCTACAGCTAAGGTGAACATCAATATTTACTAGTCTGAAATACAGACACACACATTGGCACTCTTTCAGTATTAAACACAAAGTATTTTTAGTACCACTGAGTTATGAAGTCAATAATGAACCTCTTTGAATTAGCCAGCTAGCAATCAAGTACAAATCAATTGAGACTTGCTTTATTTTAGTGTCACTGTAGAACAAAAACCTTTCTCACACACACCCCAAAAATACTTTATGAGATAAGTGTTGTGGTTTTTATTTTAGTTTCAAATATCACCCTTTGATGTCAGTTGCATAGGAAGAAATTCATATCCTTTTTCTTTATCATTATTAGCCTTTTTTAGCTATCTTTAATACATCCATGAAAGAAAGTACAGTTCATTTTGTTCCTGAGTGGAATTTGCCTTCTGATGTGGTATTCAAACTAATTTTACTTCTCAAATTAAAAAGGAGGGGGATTTTAATTCTGACAATGGCATGAAAGAAGGAGGAACTGTTTTAGGCCTGGAGGGAGCTCTGAACTGGAGTCAAGAAAAGAATAGGTTCTTTCATGATCTCTTTTTAAGCTGTAAAACTGTTATTTTAAAGTCAACAGTACTGCTTGCTTTGCAGGCCTCACTTTGATACCAGGCACTACCATAAGCCAACTGATAGCAAACTGGCAACTCAACCTTCAGCTCACTTTAGCTCTGACCCGGAAATTCATCCAGTTACTCATTCAAAATATAAACAAGTGTATCCATTACTCGACTAAATTCTCACTTCAGAGTTCGAGCCAAAATTTCAACTACTTTAATGGAAGAAATCCTTCAAAGAAAAACAGTTTCCCTTTATTTTTCTAATTGAAAGTCCAAATAATGAATGAGTTCCAAAAGCATCAGGAACACACAAGGAAAGTATTGGTCTGCCAGTACTGAAACTAAAATCTGCTCAAAATAAGGCTTTTGTTTTGGCTGGAGATTGAAGTATTACATACCTTAAGTGAATTTCTTGAAGGAAATCACTAACATACACCTTCACTGGAAGACTAAGCATAAATAATGATGCTGCTTTTACCTTTAATGTCTCATGTTTGCTCAAGCTTTTCTCAGGTATCAATAAATGCATCTGAACATTACTAGCAGAACTTTGAACAGGACACAAGGCGATCACAAAGAAGGTCTATGTGTGAGAAACGAGTAAATGAGTAATTAATACTCGGGCTGTTAAAATCTGTGTTAAAAATACTTACTTAAAAGTATCTACATAAAATGAAAATAAACAAGTACAACACATAGAGATCAATGACTATCAAAAACTTTGCAAACGTGTTTTGTAATACTTCCTTTATGTCTCAGATTTTGATTATGGAGGCTCAAATGGTGCATGTTACATTACAGTTTATATTAGGAAGTTTAATCATTTACTTATGTCAAAGAAAAATGTCTTTTAAAGTCTACTTCTGGAAAGTTAATGAGTAGAAAGAGGGTGTGAAAAGATCTTATGCAGTATAATCTGTGATTATCTCATTGAAGTTCTCTCATTTAGGAGCTTCATGCTTCATTTCCTTCCTTCTTACATATTCAACTAAATGCAGAAAAGCTGAATACATTTAGGCATGAACCTTCTGAGGAATTTATTAAATATTTGTATGAAAAAGGAAGTATATACTATTATACAAAATTTGTACAGGCAAAATATCCTATGGTCAGAGCTGAGGACTCCCATTAAAAGAATATTTCATAAACTCGATGCAAAACTGACCCAGAGATGTCTAATCTGGGCTCCTAGGTACAATACTGTTCTGATGGCTAAGCTAAAAAAATGAGTTGCTGAAACTTCTGCACCAATCAGAGTTATGCAAACCTAAATTTCAGTTCAGAAGTTGAAGCTGTACCTTTCTGTTAGCGAGCAAATTTAAAATTAAAATATTTATTATTATAATATTTTAATTTAAATATTTTTGACACATGATTTATGTCCAGATTCAGCTCTGAGGCCAGAGCTTGTTCTTGAGCATAACAATTTGTTAACCAGACACATGGTTATCATCATATAAGTTGCTTTGAAAGTATTATTCTGCTGACATTTTTAAATAGTAACCTCTAAAATAAAAAGAATAAATAAATTGAGGATTTTTTTAAGAACACTTTGAATTCCTTTATTTTCTACATCTATTTGGAAGAATACCTTTCCCCTTATCTCTATTTCTTCCCTCACTATACCAGATAACCTTACACCTTGTGTAAGGTTTGTCCTAAAGACACAACCTTTTCTGCATTATTCATTACTATGTATATTTTGCAATATAAAATTTTAATCATCATTATTATAGGTTGTTCAAGTCCTGCAATGATACTAGGGCAAGATAATTCATAGAAAAGCACTAAACGCAATTCTTTTTTTTGCCATCTTTGGATATAGTTGGCAGTTATCTTTCTTCTTTTTCGCTTGCCTTTTTTATGATACTAACAAAATTTTTCTTCTTGTCGAACAGACAAAGGCACTGTGGTGAAATTCTTACTCCTGACAAAGAACTTCAGAGTAGAGTTACTGTCCAAAGTGTCAGCAACAAACAGCAGCACAGATGAGAACTTTAGGCTCAGGGGTAACTTCATCAAAAGGGTTCTAATCACACCTGAAATATCTTTAGTGTTAGAGCAGAATTATAATTATGAATTAGGATCCATAGCCTAGGGGATAATGGACAGAAATAATCAATTTTTAATAATTAGAAAGCAAAGTACCATTTGTTTGAATACCATAAAGTCAGTAAAAAATTAAATATAATATATGCTCTCTGTCTCCTTTATAGCCATACAGTAAAAAAATAAAGAGTGATTTTCTTTAAGAAGCAGAAAAATATGCAGAAAAAGCAAATTCATTTTTATCTCAATGATTTTGCCTTCCACAGTATCCCCCACAGGGATTTAGCAGACATTGAGAAACTACCTTCCAGGGCTTGTCATATTCTGAACATAAAAAACCCACATTGACCCTGATTTCCATAGGAAATAAAATCAGACTCTCAGTATTCGACCATAAAAAGCATATGATTTGAGGAAAATTTTTCTGTAAGTGTTCTCTAGAGAACTTCTGCAGGCTTCAATGGCTGAGCTCTCATGAAGCCTAATTCTAATTCAGATGCATAAAAATCTCAGCTCTCTGGCTCTGCAGCACTTATAGCACAGACTGGTTTTTAAAGCCCTATAATCCCTAAAAAAATGCTCTTGAAAATCTTCTGTCTTGATCAAAGCACCCCAGAAACTTCTTTTCAGTTCAGGAAACACAATAGGAGTGCTTTAAAAGCCCCAAAACATGTTCCATTAACATTAAGCAGTACATCTTATGAAGCCAGTAAAACAAGCTAACAGAAACATAAATACCCTTATGAAATTTAAAGACAGAATCAAGCTGAACAATTTAATTGGTCCAGTTCCAACTGAAAATTTGAAACTTCATTTCTGGCATTCATTTAAACTTTGTGCCTGAGTTCTGGCAATCAGAATCATAAGGCTCTTTTGTGAGGACACGACTTAAAAATTTGAAAGTCGGGGTGTCACAGTAAATTCTGAGGATGTGCTGTCTCTGAGGTGAAATTGCTTGTTTCTTTTCACAGTCAGTCAAGCTCAACAAGCAAGTGATAAATCTTTGTCTTAGGAACTCATGCAAGAAAATTCTTTCTATCTTATTAATTCAATGCTGCTTTTTTTAAGACTGCCATTCCAGCTCAGACCTATGCAATACCCTTTTCACTAATATATTTTAGGAGTGCACTCATTTCATCACTTTTTTGTCTGTGCTTTTTATTTGAACAAAGCAATATGCCAACATGTTAGTTTAAAAACTCACTGGTAGAATAAACACCCTTAAAAAACTTTGAAGTCTAATCTTACAGCATTCTCTGATGCAAGTCTGATTCTTCCAGTGAAACAGTGAAATGATATTTTGGGGAAAGAAAAATAAATACTTTTTAGTACTGAAAGTGTGACCTGTAGGGAGAAACATTTTCTTTCTTTTAGTTTTTATGTATTGCAGTATTGCCTCAGGACTGGATTTTGATTGTGCTTTTTATCTGGGAAAAGCTGTCTGGCAAGACATTTTTCAATAAGAGTTTTTTAAATTAGCATTTTTAGAAACTAATATCTACAAATAATTCACATACTGGAGAAATCATTCATGTAGGTTCCCCAAACAAGCATATTCTATATTAATCTGTCTAAAGGAAAAAAAATACCTAAAGACTGTTAGTGCTTCTTAGTCCTGTATGAATACATTTGCTAAACAATAACTTGAGCTCCTGAGACTAGAAACTACTTATTTAAAAGTTGTCACCCTTATAAACTCATGCTTTGGAACTGTAGCACTTGGCACCTCTGAAGGAAGATCTAAAACTTTCTACAGGTGGATGCCTTCTAATCATTAGAGGTGACAGAACCAACTTTGATCAAGCAAATAGGGAGCCTTGCATCACTGCAAACATTTCTTGGATCTAATGAATACTTAGCTAAATCACAGGTAGAGAACTCCTTTATAGATATCCATATTTAGGGGTCTGAATTTGAATTCCACTTTTAAATGTGTAGTAACCATGCTGTTCAAGCTGCTTATTAGGGCAATTCGTTGAGCCATTTAATTATGTGATTGCTCTTAAGTTTTGTCTAGGGTGATGTACATACCTATGGAAAGAAATCTGAAGAGAGGAATCATACGGACAAAGTAGTTGCTTAGGGGTTTAGTTGTCAGTTCAAACAGGGACATTAGAGTTCTCGATGTGGTTGTAAGAAGGACAGTAATTCAAAAACTGTTTTAGGATGCCTGAAATTTAAATCGCAACACTTCAACTTAAAACTGGTGAGAGACCCAAAATGAAATTTTTGAGACCTCATTTAACTTATACAAAGTAGATTTTACCTTTTTTTTTCCCCTGAGGTTTTCCAGTTTTGTGTTTTGAGCCTTTTTTTTTTCCCCTCCTCAGCACTAAAAGAATAAGGAGCTGATAATTTATGACTGTTTCTGGTGACATGTAGTTCTGCACAGCTGATAATGTCTTAGATAGCTAAGGAAACAAAGCCAAAATATGTTTCATGCACTGATGCTTTATAAATGCAAACAGATTAATATTGTTTTATCTTTGTCAGTTATTCATTAGTATTAAATGAACAAACCACATACATTTCTTTGTAGCTGAAATAGTTCATACAAGATATTAAACATTTTAAGAAACTGTTCATGTTGAGAAAATAATGTGTATAATTAAACATGTTAAATACTAAATGTATACAAGTCCTTCTTTATCCATATGTCTCATTGCTCTAATGAAGAACCAGTATTTTTGCTCTGCCATGAGCACAGATACAGATGATGGCCATATCCATCTTGGCTGTGAGCACATGGATTGCAGAGTACTCTTTCCCCAGTCTCTGTAGTCTCAAATGAACTCCAAATAAAGCTAAAAAAATGGCAAACTCCAAGCTTTCCAGATGACTGAGTGTATTTATTGTCTTGGAAGTAAAGAAAAATAACAGGCAACTCTGTTTTCCTCTCCATATTTTCAATTTCAGCCCACAAGGACACTAATTTATAGCACACATAAGTCTTTTCTAGAAAGGATGTTTTGCAATTTTCAGTGTATTTTTTTCTGGTCCTTTATAGACGTGATGGTCTGCTTAGATTACAAGAAAGTAAGCATTTTGTGAATAGTTTAATTTTATCTTGTGAAGTTCCAGACCTCTATTAAAATCTTTTTTAAAAAATACATATATTGTAAAAATATACAATTATGCAGTCAGTAATGTTCATTCCTCTTTTATGAATTTTTTCAAAGATCAAAGTAATTTTATTCCAGAATGTTGAGTACTTTGAGTGTGTATTAAGACACTTGACCCTCTCAGCCACATTTCTGCTTGGTATAATTAACTGAAATCATTCAAGATTCATTTTGATTAATCTCATAGGGTTCTGATAATTGTTTATAAATAGGTTGTAGCAGAATTGACTGCCTGAAAAAAACTCAAAACGCTCACAGTAGAACTATATGCTTTCTTCAGACAAATAAAGATCACTTTGAAAACATTTTCTAGTTGTCAGTGTTTGGGAAGACATCTGAACTTATTTTTCAACACATTCCATAAGAACAACACATATGATTTAGCACTACTGGAGAAAACTTCAGTTTTCCTACTTCTAACTTTTTCATCCATAAATTAGCAATCTGAATGTTATCCTCATGCATATTCTATGTCAAATGTCAAAAAGATGTCAATACAAGCTTTTAATAAGTCCTTTAGTTTTAAATCAGCATAAGTTGCACGTTGCATTTTCCCTAAACTGAGAATGTTAACTTCAGAATAAAAGATTCTGAGAACTTAGGACTGCTATTTTTGCTATGAATTAATTAAAAATATGTTATTTTAAATGTCATATGTCATACTAAAAATATGTAATTTTAAGAAATACCACACTAGAGTATCTTCTTCACATTGCCATTCCAGTAGAAATTAAATTTAAATAAAAAAGTCTGAAATCTCAACAATTGTGTGTTATAATTAAATGCAAAATGACTTAAGCCCTCATTCAAAATGATTTGTTTGTGACATCACAGAAATTCAAACTCTCTGCGTGCTAAAATTGCAGCTGTTGAAAATACCACTTCCTGCATTAAAACATATGGATTTTCAGGTTTGAATAACCACTGAATTTTCCAGATTTTCTTTTAGGATAACATTAAGTTAATTTTTTGACCCCTACACTAATACTATCTGCTTTAAATCTTGATTCCAGCCTATCATACTTTTCCATTGGTTGTGTTTTCCATTGTGTAGAGCGATTCATTTTTTTTCTTTCATTTTTATATATTTCATTATTATTTACACATTTATTTATTGTATTTGTTTATAAATATACATTTTAATATAATGTATGCACATTTATTCAGCAGTTATTTGTGCAAGGTTCCTGAAAATCAGAATTAGTTTTGTTTGTGGTTAAAAACACAGACTTCCAGAGAACAATAATCAGAAGCACAGAATTACTGTGTTCAGAGGGGATATGAATCACTGAGAGCTAAGCAGTGACATCTTTTCTTCTTACATGACAGAGATGCCATTGGTTGCAAGTTCCTGCAAAGCAAAGCCGCCTACTTCAAAGGATTTGTCAGACCACCATGGGATTTGCTGCTGAGCATGGACTTATGTACTAACCTAGACATTATCAAATCAGAACTAGTTAGGATCACCAGGAAATCCCATTTCATTTTGTAATAAATGAAACACAAAGATGCATGTGCTGGTCCTGACCTCACATGGCCTGCTAGACACTGCTTAGCCACTGTTGCTCAACTAGATTTAAAGTGAAATTCAGCATTCCTAGCTCCCATCACAGGCTTCCTTGCAATATCCAGATTACATTTACTTTTATATATGTAAAGACTGCATTATTTGGTTTTATTGGTGATTTTAAAAATAGCTAGCACTTTCCATAGCAGCAGAGACCACCTCAGATAAACCTCACATCTACAAGGAACTGAGCAATACTCTCTGTTCTCTAGAGAAACAAGAATATGTAAGTTTCTATAAAACAGAAGCAGAACAGACAGGATGGAGAACTTTTGCTTTCTTTTGGTATTTTCTTGCAATTAAATTTATTGTAAAATCAAGTATTTCCCACCATTTCAACAAAGAGTACATTGGTCTTGATGAAAGGATGCTTAATGCAAGATGAAGAAACCTGTCTTTCTCTGTTTGCAGTTAGATAGGCAAAACCACAGCTTTAATGACCGCCAAATTTCTCTGTTTATCTCATCTTTCACTTTTCATTCTTACGGACAGTTTTGTTATCTTTTCAGAGTACTGGAAGGCTCAGGGAATGCAGCTGTCCAGAAGGAGCAAGTTCATTCAGTCACAGTAGAATGTGGAATTTTAGCAGAGGCACTTGATGTACAAAGCAGAATAGAAATTACGTTTGATGAGATTCTGTTTGCAGTCCTCAGACTTGTGAGACTGACAAGACAATTCCCTCTCTGTCTGTCATGAATCCTACAACTTGTCTCTGTGTGGCTTGTAATTCTGCTGTGCAGCTCCTCAAGGGAAGAACTACTGGAGGTGTAAACACTTCTCGTACATTTTATCATCATGGTAAATTAATTGAAGTTTCTGAACAGAATTGCATAACACAATGCTAAAAATGGCATTGCTGTTCCTGTTTTTGTTTTTTTACTAATACTGCTGCTCCAGCAGTAGTCAGTAAGAATGAGAGATTACTTAATCTATCGAAAAAATAGGCTTCAGTCTTCTTTTGCATTTTTTATAGAATCATAAAATTATAGAATGATTTGGGTTGGGAGGGACCTTAATGATCGTCTAGTTCCAAGCCCTCTGCCAGAGGCAGTGACACCTTCTAAGAGACCAAATTTAAAGCCATTCCCCTTGTTCTATTACTACATGCCTTCCTGAAGTCTCTCTCCAGCTTTCTTATAAGCCCCTTTTAGGTATGGGAAGGCTGCTATAATGTCTCATCAGAATTTTGTCTTCTCTAGACTGAACAATCTCAAATCTCAGCCTGTCTGTATAAGTCCAGCTCTCTGGTCATCTTTGTGGGCCTCCTCTGGACTTGCTCCAATAGATCCATGTCATTATATTGAGGGTTCCATAGCTGGAGGCAGCTGGTGGGGTCTCGCAGGAGAAGAGCAGAGAGGCAGAATCACCTACTTCAACCTGCTGACCACACATCTGTTGAAACCTTCTAGGGTATGTTTGGCTTTTCAGGCTGCAATTGCCCATTTCCAGGAGATGTTATTTGTCCACCGGTATCCCCAAGCGTTCCTCCTCATGGCTTCTTTCAAATCTGTGTATCTGTGTTTGTGCTTGTGTGTATAAGCAATATGTAATGCACACATGTATTATTTTTTCCCTTAATAGATACAGACAGGTAAGAATTGTGTCTTCACTGCAAATTCTGTGGGCTTTTTTTTTAAAGACATATTGAATGTCAAATATTTTCAAAGTAAAATTTGGAAGAAAATGCTTTTCAGATGAATTAAAAACTTTCTAGTTGCTAGGACGGATGTTTTAAAGTGAAAAGTTGAAGTAAAAAATTTAAAATTCATTAAAAGGCAAAGTATTAGCAAAATGCCAACATTTCTGTAATTCTTTTTCGCCCTTAAAGAAGCAAACAAACCAAACCAACCCACCAAATAAAACTCTCTTACTAAAATATACTTCATTCTTATCTGTTTAGATTTCAGTAAATTGGCATTTCTAAACAGATAAAATATTTTGAAGTCCATGAACTGTCATTTTTCTCTCACCTAAAGGATATAATAAATCAATCAAAATAGCCATGTAAGAAGACAGAGAATCATGTTTCAGGGCAAAAAGCAACTATCAGCAATGTGTTTTAGGGAGAGAATTTCTTTGCTCTGGTTATTTCATAAGCCCATCTTTTAAACACAGGCAATTTCTACAAGACAACAAACTTCAGGGAAAATAGATGCTGAATTTAGCTAGAGCAGAAGCCTGGAAAGTAATGCCTCCTGCTGATATAGCACCCTCCTGCAGCGGCCCCGGTTGAACTGATGTCTTACACATACATTGAGCAACCTCCTCAGGGACCTTATAGGGGACAGTTGGTGATCATCATGCTCCACCTTAGCAGGGGCATTTTACTGAGGTGGTCTTAAAAATACATGAACACCCATCTCCTCAGACTCATCACAGTGTGGGCTCTTGGACCTATTTTTCATCTGAGTCTCCCTTGATAGACAGAAATTTTTGCTGAATCTATCTCTGAAGTATGTCTTTAGCTTTAAACTAAAGCTAAAGTCCTTACTCAGGCATCTTTCCAGACAGTTTAGGATTGGGGAGTTCCATGTTGTCAGTATTTAGTCTGACTTTTCAATGTGCTGTAAGTAAAACATTTGGCCTCATGTGATCCTATGTAATGGGGTTATTTTTGCATTGAAGGAATGGTTTTAAAATCACTTCCCTTTGACTTACATGAGAAACCTTAATTTACATGGTTTATATAAACTTTTTACTAAGTTTATTATTGCAAGCATATTTTCCTTCACTATTTAAAATCAGAAAACCTTTGTAACTGAAGAAAAAGAAAGAATATTCAGTTATGGAGTTTCAATAGAAAAAATGAGACCCTTCAGTCATTTTTCTTTGATTTTACTTTTTAAAGTAAAATTCATTACTTCAGAATTGTCCAAAATACTAGAAAACACTGTTAGTTTTACTTATTCTTCTCTCTGCAATATTAAAAAAATTGTTTGAACATTGTCATTTGGAAAAATTAGAGAACTCATTGAATGATATCACTGTACCTGTAACTATATCAGTCAGCCCTGGTTCGTATTATTAATCATTTCTATATAAAATACTTTTTTTTTTAAGAGTTTCCAGTTCTACTATAATCCTTAGGAAATAATTCTGTCAAACCTTACATTATTCATCTAACATATTCTTGGAAACTATTTTTATAGCTCTTCACTGCTAAATATTTCCATATAAGGCCTTTTGTCTCAGAAGCTGGTTCAAAAGAAACTGTGAAGATTTTCAGCAGTTAATGATGGTTTGAGGAAGCACTGACCCCTGTGTAAAATGAATAAACAGTGGAGCTGTGAACAAAAGGAGTCCTCAGAATACTATTAACTCACAGCAATAAGGCAGACTTGATTTACTGGGGTCAGTACAAGTCTCATTTGTAGATAAGCCATAAGGAGAAAGCATTCCATCACCAAAGAAAGGTCAATGGTTAAAGTATGATATGATTGTTTTGAACTAATCGTCCGCTGACAAATTGCTGAAATATGAAGGAGTTCTTCCATTTCAGAAATATATTTCATGGTCTTTTTATATGGCACTTCATGTTTCTAGATGCACTTACCAAAGAAATATTTTTTGGGTAGATTTTAGATGAAAAGGACTGAGGAAAGGGAATATTGAGTTTCATTTCTAAAGTAGTCAAAGTAAGGTTTGCATATAATCTTTATAATTTTCTGGCACTAAATCTTTTGGAAAACAATATCTTTTGCTTAGCATAACTTATTTCAATAAAAGCATGAAGTATAAGGAGCAAAAATTATTTTTTTATAAATTATTTTAAAAACTGATAGAAAGATGTAGAATACCTCAAATATAATTAAAGAAGCCCATGTTTCCTTATTTGGACTTGATTCTTCAGTCATATTCTTGTTGTGATGAGATTTTTTTTTAAACACAACTTTGGGCTCAGAATGTTATCCTTGAGGAAAAGAAGAAATAGTTAAATAGCATGTAAACCACACCCAATTTCCTTGCTATCAGAAGGTGATAATTGAATATTCAAAAAAAACATATCATTGTTAGTTTAATTGTACTTATGTTTTTCTGTTGCAGCCCCTATACAACACAAGCACCAAACATCCTTGGGCTAACATACCAGACATACCTTGACTATTCCTATGCAGAAATCTGGAAATTTCCCCAGTTTTGAAAACCAGAATGTGTTCATGAAGATCCTGTGGCTGAATCTCATTTCAGTGCTTTTTTTAAACATCCATAAAAATGTTATTCAGCTTTGTGTATAGTCAAAAACTCATTAAAGAATATAGATAGAAAGGCTGAAGCAAGAATGATGATCCCCTAGCTTGATAATAGGGGAATCATGAAAAGGGAATGGAGGAGTGTCTTCCCATTACAGTTCTGACAAAGTGTGTAAGGCTTTATGAACATCACATCACACTTTTCTACTGTAATTTACAGAAATTATTTTGAGACAGATGTTTCAGCTCCCTTAGAAGGCAGTGAAAAACTCTTCCAGGGAATACCCTATTCTGTTCTCAAAAGTGCACAAAAGAAGTGAAATAAACCACAGGAGTTACTGATTTGCATCATCAACTCCTGGAAGATCAGCTTGTGAGAGAAATTTTTTTAGTGTCACTTCTAAAATCAATAGAAATGCTATGCACTTTGAAGTAGCAAAACAAAATAAGACCTGAGATAATTAAATAGTAAAAACATTGAATGAGGTCCTGAAGCTGATATTTGAATTGTGAAATCCTAATTTTGGAGCTTTCATAATTGTTTTTGCCAGGCCATGCTATTTTTTCAATACTGCCTATTGTTTTTCAGATGATGACAAATATATTTTATTTTAATGTGCAAAATTTCATTTCATTTTCTTCTTTTATATAGTATTCATTAGTGACAATCTCCCTCTTATTTCTCCTCGGTCTGGGACCTCATTCACACCTCTCTTCATTTATTGTAATTGCTCAATTCTGTTGAGAAACTTAGGATGAGATTTTGGAAAATTAACTGAAAGCTTCATATTCAGATGTTTTCTTTTTATGATCCTGCAACTCTGTTGGCAATATTCTCACTGGCTAGACACTGTGTCATTTTCTTATGACCAAACTGGCAGACTTTTATAGTTTGGCATGATGTTAACATTAATTCTGGTTTGAAAATCTTCTAATACCTTTTATTCATCAAAATGCATGTTAATAATTCTAGGGCTTGTACATGGGAGCTTTTGTGTTTTGTTAAAAAATGTTACCAGTCAAAATTACTGACATTTAAGATGCCTAAAAGAAAAGAGCATGTTAAGCTACCAAGTCCTGGCCTTACCTTGACCCCTCTCTGTTCTCTCATGTTATATATTAAAACTGTTAAAAGCTTGATGTTAATTAATTCAGAATCTTAATAATTCTGCCTATTCAGAAGATCCACTAAAGCAAAAGTTTTAAATAATTATGTTCTGAGGACATAATTATAACTCCAGCAGCAAGTTCTACAAAATCATTCATTTGACTTTTTCTTTTTCCCTCAGCAGTGATTTTAATGGACAATTTACAATTTTCTAATGGTAAATTAAAAATCAGACCCTAAAAGCATATTTTATGAGATGCGAATTATTTGATTTGGCTGAAGCCTCCAGATGGATTTGATGTGTTCTCTTCTTCTAAAATCAGTTAAGGTAACAGACTGCATAAAGATAAACATCATAGCTTTATAATGTTGAACAAAAGGAAAAAAGTACTTTTTCCCAACTCACTTCAAATACATGTCTCTAAGGTTAACATGCTTTGGAATTAATTAAGGGAGAATCTAAGCTGCTTGTACCCTTTCAAGCAAGCAACCATAGCACTAATAAGGACTAGACGAAGGCTGAACCTAAATCAGATGACAAGAATTATTTAGCTTTATCTCAAGCTATTCAACTTCTGAAGCGTGAATCAAAAATATAAGATAATGAGCAGGGCAAGACTGAGATCTGGTTTCTTATTGCATCCTTTCATTGCAAAAGTAGCAAACTTCTTAGCATTACCTAAAATGTGGCTTTTAAACCTCAAGAATTATTACAACATAGTAACTTCAATTACAACGTAGATGCACTTAGCCGCTACTTCAGCACCTGAGGATGATGCCTTGCAAAAAAAAATTTGATTGATGGACTCAGCAAAGTCAGTCACATGGGTGGAACTGTTTAACAGGTTGTAGGAGCCCTGAACCATATTTCTCACTTTGGCTGTGTGTGAAGGCTGACAAACCTGGCATTATTCAACTTCAGGAATATGGAGCAGAATTTTCCAAGATAGGCACTACTAACTTGAGCTTTATGGAGGAGTTTCTCTATGCCCTTTTAAATCAAGCAAAGGAGAAGAAGTCTCTAATGGTGCTATGCATGATAATCAAATTTCCTGGTTAAAATGTACTCACCCAAAGGTCACATCTCAAGCCCTTAAATCTTGTTGCAGAACTCTGCAGTATAGCTTGCCTTCTCAGCAGAGGTCTGCTGCTTTGGAGGATAAGGAAGGATTTACATAAGAATGTTATACAACTCCACAGTTTTAAAAAAATCAACAATTTTGACTGACAATGAGAAAGAAGAAGCAAGATCCAAAGAAAGTAGCAGCACCTCTGCATGCCAAGTACTACATTGCAATTCAGTTATTTTTTTTGGGGGGTGTTTTTGTTTTGTTTTTTTTTTGTTTTTGTTTTTCCCACAAATATGTATATAATTGGAGAATAGGGGCTTCTGCTAGTTTATGTTTTGGTGCACTTCTCCTTACCTGAGAGGAAATCACTTCTATAGTATATAATTTTTAATATAAAAATATGTTTACTAAATAATTGAAAAGGTGCATACCAAATTCCCTAACTTAATTAAAATGTAGATAAGTTTCTGGTTTACTGACACAATGGCATTTTTGTGTTCCTGTAGTCATTACTTAATGTTCATGTCACTTAGCCTACATTAGAAGTTTAACTTTGTGGTTTTGGGGCTGACTTCAGTTTTAACAAAAAAAAGAAGACAGAACTTGCATGAACTATTTTATTCAAAAATAATTTCTCCTCTCTCACAAAGTTTTTCTCAGCCATAAGTGTTCTCTTTCAGGCATACACAAAACAAAAATCTAAATTATGGTCATAGTGAGATCATCATACCATGATCTTTGCTCTCAATCGCCCTGTTGTTTCACGACTGACAAGAGGAATGCCTCTGTTGTCAGTGTCTCTTGTGCTTGCCCCCTTGGCATGTGAATTTCTAGCTAAACTGTGCAGTGATTTTTTCCTATATCTGTTAGCACCAGATCAAGGACAGTAGGCAAAGAGCATTTCCAGGCACTTTGGCTAATATCTGACTCTGTAATGAAACCAGTCTCAGCTATGGCTGTTTTGCTGGAGTCAAACAAATGTACTGTACAAGAGGTAATTCAGCTCAGTATGTAAACAGGCTGATGTCAGTAACAGCAACTGAATAAAGCCATTTCTTCATGGCTTCTCATTTAGTCATTACTTTAACTCCAGCAGAAAGATTTTCTGAAATTCAATACACAGTTTCCTGCTCTTTTGATCTAAAAGAGGAAAATGATCTCTTTTCAAAGAGCCAATGTTTAAAAGAACATAGGAATGAAGTTTTACAACTGTAAACTGCAAGCATGTAAATTACTGGGAGTAGTTCCTGCCTTTGTTGCTGGAGCTAAAATGAGAGCTTTGTTTAGCTGGAGGCACAGTGATTGATAAGTTGCCCTGAAGGTTTTATGGGGTTCTTGTTGTTTAGTTTTAGCGGGCTGTTTGTGGTTTGGTGTGGGGATTTTTTGACACTTTTAAAATTCAGTCTTATTTCTGTAAATTTGCTTTAATTCTAAATTGATATTAAGCTTTAAATACAGAATCCAAATTCTGTGGTTTTAATTATTTTGTACCAAAGTTTACATCTCTTTTACCTTAGAATTGATCACACAGGCTTCATTCCACATTACTTCCTATGAGTTTTAGGTAGCATCAGATATCCCATTGTTCTAATCTAGAAAGGCTGGTATCCAAAGTGTGTCAATTGTTTGAACAAATACATCAGAGCTTGAAAAATGTATGAAATTTATAGAGTTAATTTTTAAGGATGTACTCTAGATTAAATTTGATTATGACTCCTGAAAGTACATTTATTGGACTTCAGAGTAGATAAATGAAATGCAAATAGAGGAAATATTTCAGGAGGAATTTCAGGCTTTCCAATGTTTTTAAAGCTATATTAAAACATGGCTTTCTCAGCAGCTTCATTATGACAAATAACATTTCAGTAGTGATCAACCTAGAATTAAGTACATTATATCAAAAACACAATCTTTAAGAAACAATCTTACTTTGATTCAGAATTGTAGGTCATGCTAGCAGAAACAGTAGCTAAGAAGTCTATTAAATTAATGCATCCTTATGAACGTTTCTGATAAAGTGAGATTAAAGGTAATAGAGAAGAGGATGATGAAAAATCCATGACAGTTATTTATAGCAGAAAGGAGAATACAAACTCTAGGAATTTGGGAGAGAGGACTTAGAATTATTGAGTTAAGTGTGAATAGAGAACTAACTGAAAAATCATTTCTCTGAGGCACTGATTATACATATGCATGTTATATATTTACTTCCTGATCATTTCATTTAATAGGCTGCTTTCAGTATTGTTTGCCAGATATATTCTCATTTGTTTCTGTACCTCTAGAGATTGCTATTTAAATGATAATTAGTTTGCAATAAATTAATATTCCTTTCTGGTAAAAATGGGTAAGACTAAAGGCCACAGATGTCTCCAAAACACATCAAATGCTGACATCTTTCAGTTCTTGATGTTTCATAAACTTACCAGGTCTGTCCCTGTTGATCTGGAACTTCTCCAGTGCTTTCATACCTGTCTAGATGAAGTTGTCTGGCTCTCAGGTGAACCATAAAATGATCCAGAAAGTAAACCAAATATTGCATACTTCTATTAAGGCATCCAATTTCAGATATACTCTGTATACACCTCACTTATACTGACTGGATTGCATGTTGAATAAAATGTGGTCTTAAAAATACTTGGATGAATCTTTTTTCAAAATAGAGTAACTGGAAGAGGAGTAGATTATGACCACTTTTGACAAGCAGTTTACAGCTACAGTAATTGGCTAAGGGTAAGGAACTTTAATTATATGCCATGTCTGGTACATACAGCTTAAATATAAAATTGCTCCCTTACACAAGAGTCTTAATCATCTCAATTATTAATTAGGATTTAAGTAGGATATGTGAGGAATCTACATAAACATTGTCATGGAAAAAGAAGTGCATTTTCACAGAGTCATTGAGAATTTGAAAGACAGCAGGCTTGTACTTGTGCTGTTTTCTGCAGAGAACATAGTTTTGCTTCTTTCTTTCAGTGTTCCCTTGTTGGGGGGTGGGGGGGGAGGGTTGCTGTGCCTTTTTGTTAATTTATAAATAGCTGAATTTATAGATTGTGTTGTGATCTGCTAACTAGAAGACGCATTTTGGAAATGACTAACAGTGCTCCTTACCTGGAGCTAACCTGGGTTAGCTGTTAGCTCCTTCTTGTTTACTTCTTGTGCTGCATATGCTTTAGGTGAAGATTTAGGCATGTATCTTTAGCTGGAGAATCTCTTTCCCTGAGCAATTAAGTGTACCCTGTGCATGACTTTTATCCTTCTACTGTGCTTCCTCTGTTGTGACAGGTGACTTGGGGTTTGTTTGTTTGTTTCACTGATTGGAATGAATAGGATTATTAAATGCCCTTAAAAATAAATGTTGAAAAATTAAACAACATAAAGTTCTTATTGCTGGTACAATAAAAGCACAGAAATGCAGATGTTCCTGCTTTTAGAAACTGTTCTAGTGGCTTGGCTTCTCTTATGCAGTAACTTAGAACCTTTAATCCTAAAAGTATCAACTTGATAACCATAATTCTATCTGCTTTCTTTATCCAGCAGAAGTCAGTAAGTCAATTTTGTACACAGGGGAATAGACCTGGTCATCCAAGTCAGTTGCTATGAATATCAGGGACAAGTCGGACAGCTTGAGCACTGTAACAGTTTCCTGCAGAGTCAAAGTATTTGGCTTAGCTTAACTTTGGCAGTGTGGGAGGAAGAAGAGAAAATAAAAGTTAATGAGCAAGGAAACTGTAGAAGCTGCCCAATGTCTGTGTATTGCTGGCATAGATTCTTCCCTTGCTCATGTCTGGCGCTGCCACCCACCCCCGTTCCTCACCTGCATGGCAAGGCAAGCTGCAGCGTGCCCAGGGCTGGCTGAGAGCAGCACCAACATCTGGGACTGCTCTTCTCAGAATGAGGTCAAGTGGGAACCGCCTCTCATATGTTGGGACATTGATTTGGATCTCTGCCCTTCGGCCAACTGCCAGCTTTCCCAAACCTGTTGGGAAATGCCTTATCTGTAAGGCTCAGCACTGTTCTGTCAGCTTTGGTTAATGAGCCATCAGATCCAGAAGTTACTGATGTGAGACAGATAGCTGAAAAAGTATCGCGTTTGTACAAGTAAAACTTCTTTAGAAATGCAGGCTAGTGCAAACTAAAATATTAAATTAAATTTAAAAAATCTAAAACAAGTGAAATGAGAGCAACAGAAATATCACAAAAAAAGAATACAGCTTGAGAAAAAATAACTGGAACAGAGATAATAAAAGAAAAGAAACAAAGATTTCAAAGCAGGAAAAAGATTATAAAATACAAATAAAAGTAGGCAACAAAAGAAGGGGAAAAGAGAATCTGAGCTCCACAAAAAATTAAAAATAGAAAGAGAACAAAAAGTGTTCAGAATTAAAGGAAAGCAAAAGTAAGACAAAGGTGTGAGCTAAAACTGAAGACAGGCAGTTAAATTTACTTCTCTAACACTTTTTATTATTCATGCCAGGTTAAGTATTTCCAGAAAAACTTATGTTACTGTTGCAGTATTCAGGTTCCCCAGATATGTTTACTGTCTGAATCCACACATAATATGAGTCTTTCCATTTCTTAACTAGGCAGTCTTAAAATCTTAAATTGTCTATTGCTGTAGTAAAAATAAGTTATAAGATTCAAAATGTATAAAATTACATCAAATGCATAAACTTGCTTTACCTTATCTTAGTTTTTATATAACAAATCTATTTTCAAATGAACTTTAATTTCATAAACTCAATGGATTTCTCATTAAAAATCTCCAGGATTTTGGCATTTGTCTTGGTACTCCCAAAGTTCTGAAATAAGCATATTTCTTTTTGAGAACCATAATCTTTTAATGGAAGTTTACAAACATTGATCACAACATACAAATAAAATAATCTGACATAGGATCCTCTCTGAAGCTCATTAATCTGCAATTTTAGAGGCTGTTTTTCACTGTTTACTGATTTAGTTACTTAGTTGATAGTTTGTGCTTGGGGGAAGGTATTTTTTTTCAAAACTTATGTTCTGATTTTGAAGCATAATCTGTAAGTCTGTGTCATCCCTACAACCATCATAGTGTCACCTTGCAATCACAGAGACTTCTAATTTTTGTTGCCGGGCTGCAGAAGAGAGAATTCAATTTTTTGTACCTTTGTTTTCTTACAGTGCTTTAAAAGGAATATTCAAAAGAGATGAGTTTACAGATGATGAGTGGTGATGAGTAAGCCTAATGAAAACCTCATTTTTTTTCAAATTCTATCACTGCTAAATTATCATGGAAATTGTGCATCACGCTTGCATTTTTTGTATTTACTTTTTAGTATATTTATTTCTTTATTATATTTAGTAGAAAGATAGCATTCATTTGGATTGACCTGAACCACTCAGAAGTTCTAGACATTCTAACTTCATGTCAACAGAAACTTTACCCCATAGCATATCATCGTATTTTTCTTCTATGCTTCACAAGAAGGTAGCAAACCTCAATGGAAAAAAAAAAAAAAAGGTAGACATTTTTATAATAGTCTATTATCTAATAGTCTCTAATAATTTATTACGAAGTTAATGCTGCAGCAAAAAAGGATACTGAAAAAGAGACTCCCAAAGTAACCCACTGAATCCAGTAATCCAATACTCCAATACTAAGGGGTTCTTCCTCGTAATGCATATGATTCAGAGATCTTATAGAAGAGTTAGGCTTATTGAAATACTCACTTTGAACAAGCATTGGCATTTTCTGTTCATTTTATGGATTGGATGACTCTGAGATCAAAACTCTGTCTCATTTATGTTGCTTGAAGGTAGTGCTAAGGTACTGCAGGCTCATCTGTACGGAGCAGAAATGTTAGCAATTCACTAACTGGACTTTGCATTTTAATGACATTAAGTAAAGCATTAGGCTAGAATTTGCATTATTGAGGCTTTATCCTTGAAATTTATTTATTCAACAGCATAATTACGAGTAATGTTGAGGAAATTACTTAATTTGGCATTTTTCAACATGCTGAGATATTGCAAGTTTTATAGCTAATGCGGGACTATTTCTTTTAAAGCCGTCCTTCCCCTTGTCCCCACAATAAAGCTGCTAAACAGGATAAAGTATGTCCATCCATTAAGACTGGACGTGTGATCTGTTTTCACTGACTTTTCATGAATCATTCAGCAAGAGGTGTGGAAAACAGTGATTGCTGAGGAAAGTTTAGCTGGTATATTGCCCCTAAAAAATATCAAGGTTCCTTTTGGTGAAGGAACTTTACTGTGTGAGGTGATTGGAGACAGCTCTTTGAAGGGATGGTTGACAGGGTACTAGCAATGAGTCAAACGAGAAACACTAAACATTACTCTGAAAACTTCAGAGAACCTACATTTCTCCTTAGCTCTGCATGAATAGTGGTAAAATATTTTTACACTGAGGTTTTTTTCAGTCTTCTCAATATGGAGTATATGTCAAAACCAAGGCCTAATTAATTATAGTCTAAAATTCCTTCTTTATTAACTACCCGCATACCAATTCAAATCTATCTACACTACATTTAAAACCATTGCTTAAAGTTTGGTGCCTATCATCACTTCATAGAATCATAGAAAAGACCTCTAAGATCATTGAGTCCAACTGTTAATCCAGCACTTACAGCTCAGATTCAGATGGCTGTGGACCAGCACCTCCAGGTTCTTTTTGCACCAGAAGCTTTCCAACCAGCCAGCCCCAAGCCTTTAGCATTTCACCAAAGCAGATACTCCTGTAGTTCATGGAGCACCCACAATGGAGGGAAATTTTTACCGGAAAAGCTCAAATCAAAGCAAGAGTCCTCTACAGAGAAAGGTGTGAGAGGGCAAACTACAAACATAATTTCCCAAACATCCTTTACCTGTGCTACTTTGTGTGGCTGAGTCAGGAATGAAAGGGAAGGAAGGAAAAAAGAGGAAGGAAAGAATTTGGTCATGGGAAAGAGGAGATGGTAAGAAACAACTTTGGTTTAATGTTTGTCTCTGTTCTTACTACTAGAATCTATTTTAAGAGGAAATAAAATAAGTTAGTTTTCCCTCAGTCTGATATATTTTAGCCAAGGCTTACCCACCACAGAAACAAATATTCTGTTTCGTGGAAGATAGACCACAACTAGATGAACATCTAACTGATAGGAAAATTATATTCTGCATTAGGTATTTCTTACTTACTGTCAAACTGCAAGATTACTATTTTATCCTTTATCTTAATTAGCAACTTGTATAAAAAGAAAGAATTTTATCAATTTTGGTGCTGACATGCAGGGGAATATTTGAAAGCAGTTCAGGTAATAGGCTTAAGTCAAATAGATATCAACAATTCAGTCAGATATTCTAGAGATTATATTTGATAAGGAAAATCCCCAAATTTTTATACTTATCTATAACTGGGTGAGTAAGCAGTAGAAATGAGTAAAGGAACTGCAAATCACAATGAATAATAAGTCAAATGTTTTTCACTCTGTAGTGTGTACAACATGTACAATAGATGCATTGTCTAAAACAAAATTAATTGATTTTTCCATCTCACATGGAAAGTGGTAAGTCATCTGCTCCAACCATGTGTTTAATTTTGGGACACACAAAGAGAATATAGACCACTTGGCCAGAACCCAGCAATAGAAAGGAAAACATGATGTACAAAATGGATTAGTGAACTAGGGATATTTAGTTTAAAGAAAGAAAAATTCTAGATGTAAAGGCCTGAAGCACAGAAGAAGAGAATATTCTGTTCTTCAAACCAGTGGTAGACAGCACAAAGAATACATTAAATTAGGGAGAGAGGGACAGAGTTTTTCAGGAAATAGAAGGTAGTAATGGGTTAGATTATTTGAGAAACTGTCGAATTTCTGTCACAGGAAACCTTTAGAAACTGTCTAGACAAGTATATGTACATGTACTGTGATTTTTGCCTTCAGGCAAGAGAAGGAAGCAAATGGACTCCTAAGGTCTATTTTTCAGATTTTTAAAGGTTTGTTTGTTTGTTTTGGAGTGAGTTTCTTTGGTGTTTCCAAGATCACTATCCTTGTGAAATATTCAGAATAGCTTGAAATACTGTTACAAAAATATTTTAGTTTTTCTACTCTCATAAAACTGTCAAATCATAAATATTCTCTTCATAAAATTTCTGAGATACTTGGAAGTACCAATTTCAGTGAAATAAACATAGCCTGTGTTTATTTTTAGACTTTTCAAGTACTGTTTCCTCTCTAGTGAATACTTTCATTCATTGCCAAAGTTTTCTAAATATCAGGGGGACTGAATAAGTATCAGCAATCTTTGACATCAGCAAGAACTGGATGTTTTCCAGTCTTTCACCTCTGTTGAAAGTGATATGTAAACTTTTTAAAACTTTTCTTCCCTTATTTTTCAATCTATCTCCCTCTTTGACAGAAAATAGATGAGTTCTCCTGGCCAGCTATGAGTCCAGAATAGTAGGATGACATTTCTTTGGAAAATTGTGCCTAGTGCCATCCTTAGTGCACAGCAATAAGGGTATAATTACTTTTGAATGAACTAGAAGAGACATTTTGGAAATGACTAACAGTGCTCCTTAAGCAGGCAAAACACATTATTTATAAATTTAAATAGAATCCTAGAGAGACTTGGAACCAGTTACTAATATAATTTTATGGTGTAAATATGCTGGTGCTAGGAAATTCTGTATTTTTTCTGTGGCCAAATAAAAACTGAATCATCATGTTTACACCATACATGCCAACAGCAACTTCAAGAAATAAGATTTTGTTGTGGTATCATTTTCGTGTTAAATTTTGAGTTTTCCTGGCAATAACAACATCTGAAACCATAAAGTTTCCGTGTGAGATCTAGACACACCAAAATTTCTAACCCAAATCTTCTGGTTTTATAATGTGTCGTTTACCCATATTTTTTGAAGGGCAAAAAATACAATAGAAGTGATATTTCCTTGTTTAACAGATGACTATAATTAAAATTATATAAGAAATATTATTTATATGAAATGAACTTTATCACTTCAAGAAAAAAAACAAACCCTAAGGAATGTTTTCTACTTAGAAAAAACACACTGTCTTTTTTGGACAAAAAATTGACTAACAAATATTATTCGAGCAGAAATGTAACAGTCATTTAACCAGTAAGCACAAAAAGCTATAATGAAAACATTAGACAGAGTTTCCACTTTTCTATTTTTGAATGGGAGAGAAAAAATATCATTGACTTTACTGCTTGTAAGAATTTTTAGTATTGTTTCATAAAAAGTCCCTGCTGCAAGTACTGGTCTACTTGTTTGTGAAAATTCCTTTTCAGAAAAAGGTTAAAGGCAAATTATGAAAAGAAAAATATTAAGGTATAAGGAGGGTTTTTTTGTAGTAAATCAGGGAAAAAATTGATTTCACAATTTTTTAGTACTATTCCTTGCTATTTCTGGAGTATTTTATCATTAATATATGATGCTTTTTAGTTTTTAATTAGTGACTGTAGTATAAAGCATGAAAAATCTCTAAAATCATGGACTTTTTCATGGTTTTAAAAAAGGTAAAGAGAAGGATTATGTTGTGTCTTAGAGACATTTTAACACACAGTATTAAATAGAACATTTGTGGGATCAATATTATGTCCTTTTCTTTTTTCCTGATTATGTAAACAGTCAGACAGAGAAGGAATTTAAAAAATAGTTTTCCTGTCACCAGTCTGATGTCAGCCCATTGACTATAATAGTTTGTGCCCAATCCATGAGCCAGTTGCTCACCCATCACACAATGAGTTTATGCACCTGAATGCTGGAGATTTTGTCCAGAAGGATCCTGTGGGAGACAGTATCAAGAACTTTACTGAAATCCCAACAGATTACATCAACTGGCTTCCCTTGATCAGCTAGGTGGGTTACCTTGTCATAAAAGGAAATCAGGTTTGATAAGCAGAACATTCCTTTCATGAAGCTGTGCTGGCTTTGACTGATGACCGGGTTGTCTTTCAGGTGTTTTCCAAAATCTCCCAGAACAATCTTCGTCATAACTTTATCAGGTACTGAAATGGCACTGACAGGTCTGTAATTTCCAGGGCTCTCCTTCTTGTCCTTCTTGAAAATTGGGACAACATTCACCAGCTTCCAGTCAGCTGGGACCACTCTGAATTCCAAGGCCACTCAAAAATCATGGAGAAAACTTTTGCCATGACATCATCTGGCACTTGAGGATTTTTGAATGAATCCCATCAGGTCCCACAGACTTGTAGGGATCCATCTTGATCCTGTACAAATTCAAGATTGACTGGGAGTCTACTGTTCTTGCAGTCACACTCCTCCAGCTCAGGGCACTGACACTCCTTTGGTCTGCTATCCGTGTTGAAGATAGCGGCAAAGAATTCATTAATCATCTCTGCCTTGTCTCTGTGAGGTGACCATCCTCATCCTGTAATGGGCCAACATTATTTCTACACTGCTTTTTGCCATTAATAGATTTGAAAAATCTCTTTTTACTGCCCCTCACAGTTCTGGCCAACTTCTACTCCAGTTGAGCTTTGGCCACATGAATTTTCTCCCTAAAGTGGCAAAGCAGCGTCTCTGTATTCTTCCCATGTCACCTTACCTTGCCCTTCAGAAGTAATATTTAAAAAGTGACCAGCACTGATTGAACTCAGCACCTTCAAAAACATTTTCCCAGAGTACCTTGCTTACTAATCCCGGAGTAAACTGAATTCTGTTCTCCCCACGTCCAGACCTGAGGTTTTGCTGGCACTTTTCCTCCTGTCAAAAGAGATTCTAAACTCAATCACTTTGTGATTGCTGTGGCCAAGATGGCCTCCAATCTCCACATCACTTCCAAGACACTCTCTTTTGAAAATCAGCAGATCAAGGAGTGCATCTTTTCCAGTCAGCTCCCTTAGGACCTGTTCCATAAAGATTCCATAGAGATTTTCTTGCCTGGGTACTGGATAACAGGGAAGAGGTGCCCCTGGAGCCCTCTCTTCCTCGGGTGAAAGGGCATAATTTCTTCAGTCTTTCCTCACAAGGTAGGTTCCCAGTGCTCTGATCATCTTCATGGCCCTCCTTTGGACCTTTACTCTGTTTACATCTTTTTTGAATTAAGGGGACCAGAACTGGTCACAATACTGCAGGTGTGGCCTGACAAGTGCTGCATGGAGTGGGATGACCATGTCTCTGTCTATTCTCATAATGCCCCTGTGGATGCAGTTTTGGATCCAATTTGCCTTGGTTGCAGCAGCTGCACATGCACATGCTCTTCTTCAGCTTGTTGTCCACTACAACCCCCATGAAATGAATTATCACCTTAACATATATATGTAGCTTACAGCTTTAGATGGGTTATTGTGGCTGACCCACATGATTCTGCAATACATTCCCTAGTTTGCAGTTCAAAATTTGTCAAATATGGGAACAGGTTATGTCTGAGTATCCTGTTGCCTTTTCCCCCAACCTGGAAAAAAAACTCGAGATCATTTTAGCAAGGAGATAGTATAAAAGGGGATCTTTATTTTGAAGGTCTTCAGGATCGGTTATGGAAAGCTGTCCATAAAAGCCCTCCCCCTCCAGGGATGAGTACATATTTATAGCTTTTAGGAAATTAGCATAATTGATTAAAAGCACCAATTAGGAGGACAAGTGGTGATTCAATTCCCCCCCAGGTCCAGCCCCTTCTCTGAAGCCCCCCTCTCAGCACTGGTTGTACTTTGTTTATGAAAATGTACCTCAGAGTTGTTCTCAACCTTGGTTCCCAGGAAGAACTGAGATAGGATAGGGCTTTGTACCCCCCAGGGCTTGGAGCTCTGGAATTTGTTCTGTCTTTCTGCTTAGGGAAAGGCCATGGGAGAGTACTGGAAAAATTAGCTATTAATACAATAAACTACAGAGCTACAAATATATGTGCAAAGAGTACAGAGAACATATAGAAGAAAAAAGGCAGAAACCAAACTACATCAATCCATTGTAAATATATTTGTACAATTCAACACTTCAATAATCCTTGTTGTCTTAAAAAACTCTGTGAAGGTATTTCTACACAGAGATATTACAAAATTATTAAAAGTACCTAACTACTGTTATATCCTTTTCCTTCCTTCAGGGTTTCACAAGTGTTGTACTTAGCTTGAGAAAATATTGCCTCTTGTATATTCCTTTTTTCTTGCTTTTGAAAATAGAAACATAAATGAATCATGTGAGGAAAGCAGGTTCCTGTGATTAAAGTCTTTATGTTCGGTCAAAGCAGGAGACTATTTACCATTTGATGAAATTACTGTCAGGGCTGAAGTCACACTGTTTGTGAACTATATACCTAGGATCATGGAGTGTGTTCTGCCCTCAGATGAACACACCAAGCAGTGTGTCTCTTCTGGTTACGCCTGGCTAGACTAGGAATGTTAAAATATTTATCTAGGAATACTAGAAATATCAAGACAGAACATTGAAAACAAAAACCTGCAAACCAAACTTCACTGACATGAAATGCCTTCACATGCAAAACATGACAGAATGCAGAGTTTGGGTTGGTACAAAGAAGTGACAACAGGAGATTCTTTTTGGAGAGTGTGTGCAAGTCTTGCTGCTTTGTACAGGCAACACCCTCTCTGCCCCATGGTATCCACAATGGGTAGCAATGGTCAATCTTGGTCCATTTCCTCTGAGTCAGGAGAAGCTGGGCATACTCTTCATAGCAGTAGGAGAAGAAATTTCACTTCCACAAACCCACCCCACCAGACCACAAAGCCACCAGCTTGACCTCTCAGAAGAAACACAAAAGTTCCTCCACTAATTTACCACAAGGGAATTTAAATCCATTGGCTCTTAGAGGAGGTCTACAAGAGTAAAACAGCTTTATTTGTACTCTGAAGTTTTCATGACCTTTCTATTTTATTTATACTTTATTTCTAAGATTCCTGACCTGGACAGTTATCTGAACCTAACATGCTTGCAAAATAAACAGCTTAAAAATAAATTTAAAGTAATTTTACATTCATATAAATGATAACTAAAACACTGACATTTAGAAGAACATTCAATTTGTTTTAATAGGAGACTTAGAGAAAGGTATTTCTAAACTTCACAAAATAATGTGTTATCTTTGTATTAATAAAGAATAGACTTATTTTAAAAAAAACATTTCTAAAATTTGAAATGCTGATATGACATCGGAGAGTATGATGGGATAACAGCCTTGTGCCAAAACACCAAGATACAATCTCAACTGATTAACTAAAATCTAAACATGACATTGTACAAAACTGTCTTACACAGTAGAGAACAATAACTGTATTATTGCAAAGTAAACAAGTTCAGAAGGCAATTAACAATTTCTTTAACAACTTTCTTCTTAAAAAGGAAGTACAGGATTTGCAACTACAGTCCCCTATGGACAATTTTTCCTACTAAATGAATATAGTACCATTTGTGCATCCATTGTATAACACATTTGCTGTCTCCACAGGTTGCAGTTGTGGGTTCCAGAAAGCTAGAAACATATTCTATTTATGACCAAATATTTGGAAATATCTAGAAGTTAAGCTAGCTGTTCTGCAACAAATTTATTTTAAAATTTGACAAATGGTAACATGATCAGTGTTGATGAGGTTGTGAAGGTTGTTAAGCATTCTGTATTGCTTCCTAGCACAGGAAATGATCACATAATGTTTAGCTGCCCAAGGAATCTTTATTTGAGACCTTCATCTGCCAATTTGTTTTCCAGCTTATTAGGAAAAAATTACTTTTTGCCATAAATAATGAAAATTTCCCTGTCTCTTAGACTACTTCTTTATTGGATACTTACAGAGTATTTATCCATCTATCAGATTTTATTTTTCTTATTCTGCTACTCTCACAAATATCTATATTAGTTTTCCTCCCCATAATCTATTACTAATTTTTCCAGTATTTCAGCACAGTCTTTTATTTTGGATATCAATATTTCAACACACTTACTCTCTGCTTCCCTTGTAAGCTCATTCTAACTGTTTTAAGTACCAATTTCTCTTACACCAAATTGCCTGTCCTCATATCCATCACATGATACACTAATTTTTGGCTATTTAATTAACAGAATTTATTCAGGCCAGATAGCCATCTGAAGAATTTTTCTATCCACTAGACATGCTGCTACAAAATGACAAATCTCTAATACTCATGGTTTGAAATTTACCCGGGAGGGGGTAATTGATGTTAAATTCATATTCTTATGCATTTGACTAAATCCTGCTATTCATCTTCTCAACTTTCAGCTTCCTTCTTTTTTTTTTATTTTTCAAGTTTTAAGATGCTTTGAAATATGACTTCAGTCTTATTATTCATTATGTGTTCCACAATAAACAAAACAACAACAAAACAAAAATCTTTTTACATTCAACAGAGGAACTTAGTTTCACTGTAGAAAGCTATGCCACATTTTTGATCATTCTTGTAATCACTGCAACAACAAACCCATACACTGATAATGTGGTTCCAAACATCATCCCAGTTTTCTCAGAACCTTTCTGTTTCTTTTGGTTACCATTGCTTGTCATATCCTTCTAGAGGCATGGGCTGTCTTCTGCAAATTTGTGTGGTATTTCTGGCTGAAGCCAGTGGTACAAGAAGTACTCTATTCTATTCAGTGTCAAAACCATATAGTTCTGATGTTGACCAATGTCTCAATATTGTTAAATAATACAGATAACTGAAATTGCATGGCATAATACAATACATTTCCTAAAACAAAAATAATTTCTCTCACTCTATCATGAAAACTTACTGAACCATAGAACCACTCATGCTTGTTTGCTTGCATTTAAATAATCACTGCACCATACCCTTTAAGGAAGAAAACACGCAACTAGAATAGAAAATCTCAAAGACAAATTCATCCTACATAATGTAGAAGATGAAAAACAGGAGAAAAAAAAAGCCAAAAAACCAGAGGAACATGTTCATACGGCCGTATAACACCTATTACTGTCTGTAAATAAGCTATTGAAAATGGTGAGAAAATTGTTGACAATCATAATATTCTGTACCTTCCAAAATCAAAAACAAAATAAGTTCATGCGAAACAAAAGACAAAGCAAAACCACACCAACCCCCCCACCCAGCCAACCAGCCAAAACAAACCTCAAAAATCCCCCAAAACAAGTTTCCACAGTAATTAAAAGAATAAAATGTTGTCCCAAGGGATTATAGCAAGAAATTCTCAGAAAGGCACAGGGAACTCATAAATCTTCTAGAGAGGAAAAAAAAAGGTGAAACATTATTTGGTGGCCATCTATAAACAGTTTAAAATGAGAAATGGTGATTACTTCATTTATTCAAAATACTAAAAAAGGAATGGTACATACTTATGACTCTGTATTGAAAGGAATTGGTTATTTATCAACTTATACTTAGGAGACTACTTATAAAAGTGTTTTGTCATCATATATCTTCATTTCAAATTTACCAGACAAAACATCATGGCAGTTCATTATGAGGATAAAGTAAATATAAGTTTCCAAAGACAAAAACCCCCCAAATAACACAGTAATACATTTAGCAGAATAGCTCACAAACTGTGAAAGAAAACAAACAGTTATAAGCAGAACTGGAAATATTCAGATGTAAATTACATTATGATTTCCTTGAGGAGAATAAGTCTATCTGCAATGGCAATTTAGACACATTAGGTGTCTAAACGTAGGTATTTAAACTGTTTTCATGTCTGAAGCTAGATGAGAAAAATGTCTAAACAACCTAATCTGAATGTATAAATCTTACCTACGGTGCTAAAAAGCTGAGTAAAAAGAACCTTTATATTAACAGGCACATTAAATAGCATAATTTGCAGAAAAAGAAATAACTCATTTGGAGTATACAATAAAAAGTAATGAAAATTAACCCAGTTCTGTGAGTATTCCTGCTCCTTACAAACAAGGAAGTCCAGACTTTTCCTTTGAGGTCAGTCTGCTGAATTTGAAATGTGATTGCAATTGGCTTTGAAAAAAATACATTCATGAAATGAAAGAATTCTTATCATTTCTTTACATGGATTTTTTTTGTTTTGCTTTGGTTTTATTATGTTAAAAACTGTGTTCAGTATTGAGAGGTTCTCCTATGCTACTTTTGTCTCTGTTCTTCCACCTCAGCAGGACATCAGGACACAGTAGACCAGTAGAAATGTCCCAGTCTTTGAAATCTCATATTCTTTGTGTGACAGTGCAGCTGGAGTACATTAAACTCTGCCTGGGGATGGATGATCTGATAGAAGTTATGGGTTAAGATTAAAGAAAGGACAGGCAAAGGTGGCAATATCGTGGATGTCTGCTATAGGCCACCAGATCAGGAATAAAAAAGAGGGTGAAGCTCTTTGCAGACAGACAGAAGCAGCCTCATGTTCATGAACTCTAGTCCCCCTTCTCTCTTGGAGACACAGAGCAGCAGGGTTGTGAGAGCAGTCAAAGAGTGAAAAAGTTTTAGAATATTTTATTTCTCAAGACTTTCATGAATGAAGAATTTTTAAAACCTGAACTTAAAAATTACTATTTATTTTCATGTACATTGAGAATGCCATGAAAAGGTAATTTTGATTCAGACAAGATTAATTGTTTCAGCTATAAGCATACTATAGAGTAGAATAAATTAAAAAAAATTAAAAATTATCATAAATTAGAGCTCCTTTGGAATCCTTTTTATCTGTGGAAAGACATCCTATTTTATATGTCTCTGATCAGAAGGTCACTCATGATAAAAAGCATGAAAACCATTGTATTAATTCTGATTATCAGGTAATGAACAATACTTCTAATGGCAGAATCAAATGTAATTGTTAATGAGATACTCTCATATATGTCTACTAAATGCTTTATATACTTTTATATATCATTAACAAGACAATCACAATATAGTGGTTTTTTTAGCAAGTTTTCTTCAGTAACCGAATATGCATTGGGAAGAAGGGAGAGAAGAAAGACTGGAGTTAATGCTAAACTTGCTCAAATTACCAAAAGCATTCTTTTATTTCTGGCCACATTAAAAAAGACTCTGACAACTGTGAACAGAAAAAAGCGTACAAATGCTGTGGACAAACATGCAGGTATAGACTGGTTGCTCACTTTAAATTGATTGTCTGAGCTCTCCTTTCTTCTATTCACAAGTACTTCTAGTCACCTAGTTTGCTGTGCTGTTTTCACTTGCTTCCCTGCTGCTGCATTTTGATCTTTGCTTCCGTCTCTCTCCCCTGCTGTTATTTTCCACAGTGTTCTGCTTTTTGTTTGACGAATGATGAAAATTGCAAGATTCCAGGCCTCTGAAGAACAAACAGAACTTCAGAAATCAGGAAATCGTGTAAATTGTGCTTGACTGCTGGTGCATGCAATGCTATTAAACATCAAGGATGACTAATCTTGAAAAAAAAAAAGGTGCATATAAAAGGTCTTGTGCAGCATTTGTGTGCATGGAATAACTTCAGACTCTGGCATTCATTAGTGCATGCATTCCTGGCGCAACTTGTTGGCCTTTAATTCTGCAGAACAAAAGCAATTTCAAGTCAAAGGCAGAATTGTTTTTTTTTTCTCCCAATGACAAAATTTCTGGAAATAAGGGTTTATCATTTACAGTATCCAAATAATTATTATTTTCCTTTTTCCCTCCTGATTTCTACAATAAAAGTGGAACATTATGCACAGCAGAGGATGGTGTTTTCATGATTTCCTTGCACAATCCCTCTGCCTTGAGTAACATAAAGATCCTATTTTTTCTAGAAGCTTGTCAAGCATGTCAAAACACCCATCTACTCTTTGGTATATGTCAATTCATGCATATTTGACACTGTGTGGTACGTAATGCTCAAACCAGATGGACATTAATAGGTTTAGCACATGCACGTGAAAAAGGAATTCATGGAATGGTAGCACAGCTGTGCATAAAAGCAATAAGCTCTTTTAATGCTATCTTTATCTAACACATGGCCAATTTGGTCTTGGGGCGTCAGTGAAAACTGAGCAAAATTTTTCCTCTTAAATATGAAACAAGAAATATGTCAACAGTTATCAGATATAGAAGCATTCTTAGTAATATCAGAAATTAAGTACCTTATAGCAGTTCAAGCCTCCAGCATACTTTAAAATTCTTTATTCTCGTTCAGTGGTGAATCAACAAGTTGCATGAGTACAGCTGTCAATTTTATTATCTGCATATATAATTTTCTATTTTTAACAGTATGCTTCTAAGGGCCGTGAGTGTACTAATAAGCCTTATCTGCCTCAATCAGTCTCACTAGCAGCCTCAATAATCCTTTTAAACTCAGGTCATTTAAACTACAGACCTTGCCTGAGACATACTGTAGATTTCTCTATACCCAACTGTTCTATATTCTGAATAAGAAGTTAAAACTAGGGTGATTATGGGTTTAAACTGGTTGACAGGAAAAAGAAAGAAGTACAGTTCGATGCTTAGCATATAACTCTAGGATAACTTGGGTAGAATTTCAAAAGAAAGATACAAAGCTGTCTAGAAATAGAAGAGTCTGAGGCTACCCAAGCCATCCTGATAACTTCCTCATCAGCAGTAAAGATGTAGCAATATATATTCTATTCTATCTATTCTAAAATAGTGAATTGCAAACTTTGTTACCTAATGTTCTGATATTCTGTCTGGAGTTTGCACAAATTTTCTTCTTATTAGATATATCAACGTCAGTAGGATTCTTTGGCTGAAAGAGCTGCAAATTTGGTAACAGACAGGAAGTTGGGAACCTTCTCCAGACTCTTGGATTTCTGCACCTGAGTTTATCATCATTAATAAAAATAAATAATAGTTTCTGAATGTGAAGTCAAGTTTCTTAAAATGGGGAATGCTTTTCCAGCAGAGGTCAGAAAAAATATTCAATGTTAACTGTCCCATCATTCCTTGCTCATGATTCTGCAGTAAAAAAAAAATTGCTTTGCTGCTCAAAAAGTAAAATTTACACTAGATTTCTGTTAGCAATTTAGTTCCACTGCTGAAACTGTGATCTCTTAACTGCAGCCATCTTTTTTGTCTTCCTGGGCTTTTAATGTGATCAATAATTTAACTATTTGGGATTAAGATGGGAACAGATATCCTTGCTCTCACCTACTGTTTTTAAATACGAATGCCATTCTTTATTCAGGACAGTTTTTAGCAGATTTTTAAATACTGAGTTCTAGTCAGGACATTTGGAGTATTATGTAATATTTCTTTAATCTGGGGCTCAAAATGGTTACTGATACTAAATGAAGTTCTGACAGTGATGCAGCTCTGCTGCAAAGATTTTGTTTTCAGTAATGTACTTAGAGAAGTGCTTTAGCCTCACCAGGGGTGAAGCATTCCATCTGTAGAAGTAAGAACTGTATACATTTTCTTGGTAACCACAGTTAGTTCATGCTAGGTTTTTCTAAAGTTATGTTCTCAGTAATTCAGCATTGAGGCTAACAATTAGAATGGAAGTGATTAATTAAGTATTGGATAATTCTCTTTAGATGAAATTATTCAATTTTTTCATTAATCCAGTTGATTACCAATTGAA
Organism: Drymodes brunneopygia; assembly: GCA_013400955.1. NCBI lineage: Eukaryota > Metazoa > Chordata > Aves > Passeriformes > Petroicidae > Drymodes > Drymodes brunneopygia. The sequence goes on along the minus strand of VZTZ01028249.1, from coordinate 399,277 downwards.
TTCTTTTTTACATTTAAATGCAGATTCTATGTTCTCAAATAGCTCATGTTGCTGAAAGTAGATAAAACTGCCTCTACTGTCTCTTCCCCTGCTATGCTTGACTTCTCAATGCTTTTGATCTTGCATGGGATTTTAGAACACAGAAAAGGAGTTGGAAAGTTATTTCACTCTGTTTGCAGCATAATGCTTCTACTTTACCCTGGTGATTTGATATAAAGGGCTCAGAAGGAGTGTCCCCTTATCCCAATTCAGTGGATAGAGAGATTTGGTAAATTCTACAGTTTGTTGAATTCTTCTATAGCATGTCCCTTCTATAATTGCTGAAGCATTTCTAGAAGCACTCTGAAACCCCTGATTTCCTCAGGTTCTGTATTCATTAATAGATAAAGCATTTTGTAAACTGCTGACATACATCCTGAGCTATGTCTGACTACAAATCCCATCCACTGTTGCATCGAGCAACATCAGAACATTGTCAGAAAACTTTAAAGACTTTCAGCTTAGAGCATCCTTGGAGAGAGCTATAAGTCCAGGACAGACCATCCCAGGAATCTGCAATTCGAGTGTCCCTACAGCCACACTCAAGAATGCAAGCTGCTAATTCATGTAGGAACGTTAATGTCCTGGCCTGGAGGCTACTCTAGGCATCGCTCCATGGATCTTTCACCCTATCCCCTTGGAAGCAGTGAATTCTTGCTGTGCATTGCTAAATGTTGGATTCAACTTAGAATTACAACTAGCAGAACTGCCATTCTGACTCAGGCTTGCATATTGAATAATTTTCCTGATGTATCTACACTAGTTACACTTTTGAAATTGATAGGAGCACCATAGTTTTAATATTTATAAATTGTCCTCTGATTTCCTTCTTTGAGAAATTTCTTTGAATCTCACTAAGAAACATAATGTATTCACCTAGTGAGAGCAAGTTTAGAAGGGGAAAGGAGAAGACAGCTCTAAGTATACAATAGATTCAAGTCTACTATTTATACATACAGTGAATTTATATTCTTTCAAAGCACTTAATTGCAACTGCGTGTAATTCACATAATGGAGTCTATAGATTCAGTAGTATAAGATGTGGGTATTGGAAAAAATAATGTTATTTATAAATTGCACAGCATATCCCATTAAGTGTGTATTGAGTAGGATGCTGAATTTGGCTAGCTAATGGTTTTAATTTCTTGCTCTAATTTAATTTTCACTCAGATATTTTTTTTGTGTAGATCCTTAGAGATTCTTACATGGAAGATTTTTTTACATATTTATTTTAATTGCACATGGTGTGGAATGATGCTACTGCAATTTCCTTCCTGTGGTTGCATCAGACAAACAGCTGATCTGAATTCCTAATCACATTCTCTGTGAGGGACTGAAAAAGTCAACATTTTCAGGTCACCCAAAAAACTAATTATATAAATATTTCATCTCCATGATACAGCAATTTGTGACTTGTAGGGATATTGTTTGTGAACAGTTTTCCTCTGTTCTTTGTGATATTTTGAAAGTGCCTTTGCCTATATAAAAATTTTAGTATGTTGATCACCTATTTTTAAAAGCATTTTGTACAATGGGAAATTAATATTTTTCTTTAAATCTTTCTTACTGACATAGGAAACACCTCATTTGTTACATTCACTTTCTGTAGATGCTAAAAATAAAAATTAATTCTGTGGAGTAAACGGAATGAGATTATGATTAAGAAAGGAATAGTCATGAGCCAGGAACAGGACACTCAGAAAAACCCAGCAAAACATAAAAATCCTGAAGATGAATAGAAAACAGGCTCCATATGAAGCTAAAATGGTATGCATGGAAGAAAACAGGTCTAATCCAACTGCATCCAACCTGGCCTTGAACTCTGCCAGGGATGAGGCATTCACAGCTTCCCTAGGCAACCTGTGCTCACTACTGTGAATTAAATATAATGTAAAAATGTAATGTAAAAAAAAAAAAAAAACAAACTCAGGTAAACCATTTTGTAACTTAAAGACAAATAGACTATCTGAAAGAAATATTCCAATTTTACCTGTCATGTCTTGTTTAGCCAAGGTCTTTATTGTGATATTGGGATTTTGTTCACTTACATGCATTGTCCAATCTATTCAAAAGTCATACATTGTTATGGTAAGGATCATATCAGTTTTACAAAGTACCAGAAAAAATGATCTTTAATTATCACTGCTGCACTGTAAAGACAAACCTGTCTCTGTCCTGTACAATCTTTTTCTTCCAGTACTCAGAATATGGGTTGTCATTAAACAACTACTTTAAACATTTTATTTTGCATTAGCTAATGTAATTAAAATTTACTCTGGGATGTCTTATATCAGTTTGAAAAAATTAAAGTGTAAGCCTGTGAAGTATAGATGCTACTTCATTTAAAACTCATATTTTAAAAAAAAAGACAACAAACCAAACAGAAATTGCAGCACCTAAACTCAGTTCAGGGTGTGAATAATGTCAGGAAATTACCTCCCTATTTATTACTTTTTACATTTTATTCATGTGATATCTCTTGATCAATGCTTCTAAAATATCTGTTATAATCAAAAGGTTTATTTTTTCATCGTTGAAAGTAGTGAGATAAGTATCACTGCACTGAGAAATGCCAGACTATACAGCCAGAGGAGGAGATAGAGCCACTACTTGATGAAGCACAGGGAACACTGATCATTCTGACCATCTCATTTTGATATCTAACAGTTGCTATTGTGTGTTTGTTGATGAATGCTTTTTCAGGCTGATCATTTGAAGCTGCTGAAAGTAAAGACATCTGCCATTTTTATGCTTATGTGGTCTTAGACAAAACTCCCTCTGTTTTTTGCTTGACAGAGGAGAATAGAGCTCATCTTACTGTAGAAAGCCTGGGACCAGCCTTTCAACATCAAGTCTTTCTGTCAGACAATACCTTTTCCGTGATCAAAGCATACAAGGGACGTGGTAGCCACATCCAAGTACATGTTCACACTTCTGTGCAGACAATGGAAAGGAAAAGAGCAAAACACATTTAGCTCAAAGAAACTATGTAATTCTTTCGTAGAAATCTGAATTTTCTTAAAGAATACAATTCCTGATCAAATATATTAGCAGCAGCATTTGTTTGAACTCCTGTTGTCACCCAGTCCACCAACAATGTTTTTTTTTTAGGTTTTCTTTCATCTTTTATTCCCAGAATTTCATGCATTCCTTTTCCTTAGGTTTTTCCTTTTTTCCTCTATAACCCTTTTTTAAACTAAATATATCTAGAAATGAAGTCATTGAGTTGCAGTCAGATTCATGAATGTGATTATTGATGATTAATGATTATCTTAAATCTCTTATATTTCCCCGTATTTTGGCCAATATGTTTTGGAGTACAATGATTCATCAGCTGTACTTAAAAATGACAGACAAATTAGTAAATTCATTTTTTATTTTGGAGAACCACATATTTGCAGCTACTGAAAATCAGTCTGTGAAAGCAAAGAATGCAAAAATTACTTCTGTGTAAACCAGCTAAACACGTATAGTTTAACAGCATCATCAGCAGATAATGGGGATAGTAGCTATAATAGCATTTGTTTGCTCTCATATAATATCATAATATTAAATTGGTTTCTTTAGCTTTTTATTGACTATTAGAAACGTCTTTACACAAACTTTAGCTTGCCTATGTGCTGAGTTAAACTAATGGAACTCATTTATGAATGGATATATTATTTCATAGTTTTCAGCACCCTTCAATCCAGGTACTGAAAAATTACAATCATTTGAAAAATTCAGACACTAGCATTCAAATATTTTATATTTTAAATAATGTATCCTTTTAAAATGGTGTATATTTGCATTACTGTTAGGATTGCAAAAGACATTTTAATACTTGTAAGCAGATCTTATCTATGACTACTACCCTTCACAATGTGCAAGAGCGACCCGGTTTTCATTGCATATCAACTTCTTGTTTATTGCTTTTACTGACATCATTCTTCCACAAAAACCAAACCAAACCAAACCAAACCAAACCAAATCAAAAATACTCAAAAGCTTTTCAAAAAATAATTTCATAAATGGAAAATATTCAAATAAGACTATGTTACGGCTTCAAAAATTCCATGAAAACAAAAGTTATTCATACTCTTATTTGTCAGGCTTTAGCGAGTGACTGTGACTTCCATATTAATTTCCATTAAATTCCCATGATATCTAAAAATCTGACCTCTCTCTTTGGGTTCCCTGTATGCCACCTAGGTTGATGGTCCTATTTGGAAAAATAGCAAGAATCTCTGCGAGGCATTCACAGTCATTGGAATTTTTCAGAAGAATCCAGTCAACTACAAGTGACCAAATCACTCAGATAGCATCAGGTTTAGTTTATAGTACAGGAAGAAAAAGCAAACAGATTTACTTTTTCATAAATATTGGTAGTTATTGGTAGTTAACCCAGAAAGTCAGATGGAGAAAATTTCTTGTCAGAATTTTCAAACTCAATTGAAATCTCACAACAGCTCTGTATAAAAAAAGATCAAAACCCCAAGCAAAAAACCACTGTGGTTTATTCTATTAAAACAGCTCTCTATAAAAAGGTTGTGTTGCTTTGACTAGGAATGTGAAAACTGTCTGTTGAAATTGGAAGCTGAAATCATAGGCAATATTTTCAAAATTGTATTTTTTTGTCTGGGTTTTACATCTTACATAAATTAATTTTTGAGCATTTCTGGAACTGCCAAGGTCTTGAATAATATCCATCAATTTCCATGTTCCAATGACTGTTTTATAATAAGGCTAAATATAATTATACATTAAATTCTTCTGAAACAGTCTTAAAGGAATGCAATAAAATGCCTCCTTTAAACTCATGTTTTCTCAAAGTAGTTGTTCCTACACTCCACAAAAAATACTGTGTAATTCTGTAATTATTCTGGACATTCCAAGGAAATCCATGTATGTACCACACACAGGCATTTGATGACAAATGAAAACCAAGTAAAGAAATTGTTTTGCTGATATGTATTCACTGTTCTGTCTAAAAAGAAGAAATGTATAATATGACTATTTACTCATCATAATCTTTTTACTGTGGATTTCAGCATAACTCCAATTTCCTTCAGAATCTCAATATAGTTCTACATTCACTCTTGACTTATTTACAGTCATCCTGATACACTGTTTGTAACCACACTATAAAAAATAGACTGGGAGTATAAAGTAAAATATATTGCTACTGCTAATATTAAGAAAAGTATATTAAAAAATTTACTTTATTGCTGTCTAATTTATTTCCAGTCATCGACTGTATTATTGAGTTTATTTAATAGAAAACTATTTTAAGACAAAGTTACTTACTAACAATATATCCTATAAAATAAACAAATTAAATTCTAATTCATTTCTCTACTGAAAGAAAAAGCTACCACAGACTTTTATTCTAATTTTTAGATCCAATTACATTATAAAAAATTGGAACTGTATTTTATTGAAGGTTGCTTACAATTGTATAAATATATTTTACACATATGCATGCATTGTATATGCATCTATAATATAACTGTATACACACTTATTTACAATAAAACGGAATTAAACAAGCTATTCTCTCAGTGTTGCAAATCACTTAAAATGAACTTGACAAATATTTTACAATAAGACCTTAACTATTATGCCCTCAGCAGCAAGCTAAATATTACTATCCTTATATAAAATGTTGCTAAATTGTCAACTAAAGCAAGATTTAACATTCAGCTTTGAACCTCAGGAAGATCTTTTCCATTTCTTGGTCTCTCCTCCCATTATTAAAAAATTCTTAAACTCAGTCTGAAATCACATTATTTTCTGCCATATTTATATACAATTGCATAATGGATGGATTTCTGCCCATATAGATTAACAGATGGATGGTATGGGCCTCACTGGCTGGGAGTGGGATAGCACCATCAGGATTGCTTTGCATTTCTTAAGAGCAGAATAATACTTTTGCAAAAACAAATGTGTAGATTCAGAAGAAAACCATACAATTTACTGGAATTGAGAAAACAGCTGGGACCTTTGGCAAATGTTTCTATTCTTGCCTGTCATTGAGTGTTTATTCTAAAAGCATCTGTAGCACTGCAGGCAACATTTTTTCCTGACTAAAAAACCCTGTGTGGTAAGTGTTGAGTACCTCACATTTCCCCTCAAAAACAGCTTGAAAAATTTCTTGTTTTTAAAACTTTTTCCATCATTGTCTTATGAATGGGGTAGGAGATAAGAATCCAGAAAATACAGGACTACAAATATGCTATATGGTTTTTCATATAGAAATGCAAATTGATTATTGCATTGATACAAGTTTGGGATTATCCTTCCTGGTATCCCGCTGTACAAATTATTTATTATACAACTAACATATTTTTATTTTTTTCTCAATAAAATTTCTGTCCCTGCTGTGTTTTCTTTCATTTTCATCTGTATTATGACTTGTTAAATTAATTATGAGCACCCTTAAACTACAGACAAAAAATTCTTTGCAGCTTGGCTACAAGTTGTCAATAAATTCCTTGGCTACTTTTTCTTCCTAAATTCTTGGCAATTTTTGAGAAATAAGCACATCATGAGAAGAAAGAGGAGAAAGATATTTGGGAGATATTTTAAGCGAAAAATAATAACTTGACAAAAATGCTTTCTTACAGAAGGCTTTAGACAGCAGAAAAAGGAAAAATTAGGATACTAGGATAAATTTAGGGCAAAATGAGAATGTTTCCTCCATCTTCCTAGATAGATTGTTGGTGTTCTGTGGAACATTTCTGACTGGGCTTGTGCATTGACTTGTACCCTTTCACTTCAAGTGAGAACTTGAAGCAAACATCTTGAACCAAAACTTCCAAAGAAAATTTTTGAATTATACTGAAATTTAATTTTTTTTTTGTTCCATTTTTTTTCACATTTGACTACACATCTTGAAGGGTAAACAGAACATTCTCGTTTGTCTTCAGTTCCTAGTTGCGTTAGAAGCTGCTAGACTTTCCAGTCTTGAATCATTTATTTAGGCTTTCCAGCACTTCTAATGAATATGGTACACATCTGGGGCAAGTATACACTATATTCTCTGATCTTTTTGTAGAAGCATTCTGTTACAGAACAAACACAAGTTGTGTGTTTGCTCAAAGTCCCTCTCCTCCCCACTGCTCCTCTTCCAGAAAATGTCCTCAGAACAATTTTTCATCATAATTACTCTAGCAGTGTGTTGTTTGAATTCTGTTCCTTTTCTGGAGCAAAATAAGTATTCTTCAATAACACTTTACAGGTAATATAAACTCATATTTCTCAAGATGATTTAGGGTTTTTTTGCTAGTCAGCACTTTTTCTAATTGGTTTGATAGTTTAGGCAAAAAGTATACAAATATATGAAAAAGCTTTTCCCTTCTTTATGGACCAATATTTAAATAAGTATTGAAGAACAGGTATGGAAAGGTCTTCAAAAACCTTGATCTTGGTGAATTGAAGAACATTTGGAAATAAAATGGTCATTTATTTTGAAGTCTGTGATAGTCCAGTGTTTAAAACTAACAAGATATTTGAGTCAAGGATATTTATAGTTTCCTAGGACTGTAAATTCTCCATAATTTGCAAAACTGATGTCATTATAAAGGTTGCTGTCTCAGGAAAAGAAAAAAAGCCTGACCAATCAGTTTTTGCTAAAGAAGCTCTTTTCAACTTCCAATGTTCAAAAAAACTTCAAGTGATGCAAATTTTTTTACCATGCCCTTGGTTTCTGGCACTAATCTGATCCATTATTTAGATGATTTAGATGATGTGAGTTGGTAACCTTGTAGTAACCAATTTTTTTCTTTCTTAACTCTCTTTTATTATTTTTTCTGCTTTGCTAAATTAAAGCTGCCATAGGGAGCTTAACTATCCATTTGAAGTCAGTCAGATCAGTAACGTGTCACTTCACTTGACATGGAATATAATATTGCTCACTTCACGTCTATAAAATAATCTAGACAGAAAATTGAAGGTGGTTGGTCGTGGTTTGATTTGTTATAAGCATGAGACTTTGCTCTTTTGGATGTATTATTAGCTAACATTTGGAGCCCAGCAGATTGTATCAATTATAAGAAGGAACTTCCTCTAAGAAACTTTAATCTTAAGCAGTCCTGTTTGTTTATAAACTAAATTTGTTTTAATCCTGATCACTGCACAAATCAGATAAAAAGTGTTTTGAAACTATGACCACAGAAACCCTAATCCAAAACTGCTAGTAACAGTCATACCCTTAGCTTTACCAGGTGACAGCTTTTGGTTTTTAGCTTTTCTCTGCCTTTGCTTTTGAGGAAGGAATTTCTAGTTCTACCCCAAATATCAAATCACTAAATAATATCTGCCCTACATTTCTACACATATAACTCACGTTCTAATCTTGTCTCAGTTTTGGGTAATGCTCTTTTTGTTTTGTCACTGCAGACCTTACAAAAAGAACACTTCAGAACTATCTTAAGTTAAACATTAACAGAATGTGCATCCCCAGACCATTTTGAAGTTTTTGAATAATTAAGATTCTGTTTCATATCCATTGGAGACTGTACCTTCCAGAGGAAAAAGTTTTGGAGTTGTTAGGTGGCAGATAACCAATTTTCCTTTAAAGTTCTTTTAACATGTCTAATACAATATATTTACTTTCAAGGAGAGAGCTGACATTTAATCTGGTGTAATAATAACAAAACCTCTGAAGGCCAGTCAGTCATGTCCTCCATGTAACATGAAAAATGTGAATTTCTTTGCAAAAAGACATGTTTTAAAGTAAAGCTCATGTAGGAAAAAGAACAACTGATAGAATGTAATAAAAATGAAGATTGTAAAAGGTATTTCTAGGAACACTGAGACATGTTGCACAGCTGGCAACAGAAGAAACACGTGGGTCTCAGAGCAGCAGTTGCATCTCCAGGCAGCACCGACCAAAAGGGCCCTGCCCTTCTTTATTTTCCTATTTTTATATGTTACCAAAGACAATCAAGGATTGGTGAAAAGGGTCAACACCCCTAAAGGTTTGCAGGACAAAGACATGGTCAATCATCTTTTTCCACCCCAGGGAAAGGAATGAAAAACAATTCCACAAGAGCAAAACAATCCCGGCCGGTTAAGAAAAACGAGGACCATGTTTACAGAAAAAGCATGGGAAACTACAGTTACAATGTTACACATCATGGGGCCCTGTAAAACCAGGGCAACAGAGACATATATATTGAAAGAAGGAAATTCTAGGACTGAATTCACCCATGTCTTTATCGATGAGTAGTTAGGAGTTTGATGAGTTTAAAAAATCTAGCAATATCATAGTCTTTCGGGCTAAAGAGATTTAAATGAAAGGGAAAATTATGTCTGTTTCAGACGTTCAGAACTTAGGAGTTAAGTCAGCTGCAGAGACTCCCTCAATAGTTAGTGGAGAGAGATTTATTCTACCAAGGAATTGATTTTATCTGTTGCTTTTTCTCTACATTTAAAAATGTGGAACACTCTAGATTTATTTTATGAATAGACAGGCAAATTTTGCTAGCACAAGACTTTTGTGTATTTATGAAAAATTTTTATATTTCAAAAAATTCATTTTTATCTATATATTTATGGCAGTATTTATCTTCCATCATGGTAACAGATGGACAATGATGCTGATGAACTGCAACATAAGAGAAATAACATAGATCTAAGATCTTGAAAAACATCTACTTTTTCCCTATTTGTTCACATTTTACTGGGGATGAGATTGAAGTCAAAACTGTTCTGCAGATAAAGTTATTTCAATATGAAAAACTGATTTATCTTAAAATTTTAAGATTAGAAGGAGTCCTACTTTTAATGGGTTTCTGTATTTTACACAGCACTCCACCAAGGATTTTGGAGGAGGGGAAGTCAGCTTTCTTTCCTGTATTTCCAACTCGTTAAGTGAAAGAATTGACATGCTACTGATACAAGAGCTGTACTTTTCCTCCATTTGGGAAGAGCTGTGTCATTTTTATGATAATATCAGTTTGTAATAATGTTTGGTGAAATGTTATGGTGGTTAAGAAAATAAAAAGCACTAAAAGCAGTTCATGATAGTTGATAGTCATGAAGCTCTTTACTGTAAAAATAAATGCTAACAAGTTAACTCTTTCCTTAAGGTTGATGACTTCTCAGAAATGATGCTATAGCCACTGGCTCATATTTTTCTTTCAAATCAGAGGATATGAAATGATATCATTTAGAGTTTTATTTGCCTCAAACATTTGCAATTGAAAAGATATTGCTATATGTTCAGAGAATTCTTCTAATCAACTGCTTTCCAATGAGATCTTTACTCTTTCATCCATACAAGCTATGAGTATCTGCTTGGGAAAAAAATTAAAAAAAAAAAGAAAAAAGAAATTCTACTGTTTCTATGATGCCTTGAGAACAGAGAAGATTCTCATCAGTAACCAATTAATAAAAGAATAGGTATCTGTCTTCTTCTTTTTGTATTTCTATTGTGATTGTTTTTGTATTTTGATTGCATTTCTATTGATTGTATTTCTATTTTCCTTATGTATAACTCACCGAGTGACATAGCTTTTCTAATTGTCAGCTATGCATTAGAAACTGCTTTTTCATGCTAATCTGTAGTTCAGAACTTACGGCTTTTCCTTCTATAGTTTAAAGGAACATTTCATTGTCCATTGATGATCTTTAATTTGCAGTTTCTTCACATGGAGTCTGTAAAGACTTTCAGTTCTTTTAAATTTCATCAAACACCAATTCATCTCTTGACCTTTGGAGACTCTGTTTCTCAAAATCATGCTTCAAACAATGGAATGAAAAAGTAAAAAAAAAAAAAAAAGTAAAAAAAAGGAATAAGATTGACAAGTGCACTAAATGTTATTTTCTTTTATTTTTTGGAGAGATGAGGAAGTATAAAAATATCTTAACCAAAACTTTATTGTCATAGTACAACTATATTATTAAAGTTTGAGATAAAGAATTTTATTAGGAACACATATACATGCATACAAGTATGGCTACTTCTTTCCTCCTATTCTGCAACTTCCCAAAGGAAAATTAATATCCAGCTTTTTGATCTAATATTTTAATTTAAGCTTAACGTGTTCACTCATTTCCATTAATTGTCAACATTCTGTCTTGTTAATAAAACCCTTTAAATTTAATCTAAAGTACTGAGCTTTACAAATTTTCATTTTTAGTTCTTGTATAGCAGTATTTCCAAGTTAGTGTCTATATTATATATTGTGACATTGGGAACCCTGTGAAATTTTCTTCAAAATTAAGTTGATACTTTAGTTAGAGATTCAAAGGACTCCTACAAAAACAAAGGAGTCACAGCAAGTAGTCATGAAGAAATTTGCAGTTTGCCTCTCTCTCATTTTATGTCTGCAAAAACAAAGCTGCTGAGCCAAGAGGACAGAGAACTCCCATGTTCCCAGTCTAACTCTTTGTGGAATCAGGACTCTTCATGCTGCTACAGCCAGACTTGATGTTTTAAAGTGCCCAAGTGTTTCAAAGTTTAGTAATACAAGTTAAGGTGGCATGATATACTATTGCTACTTTGAGATGTCATATTGTTTCTTCTAAATTAGCCAAAGGGGTTTTACTTTTAAATATACTTTTGTTTAAATATTTTACTATTGCATATTGATGCCTTCAAAACAGGGCATGATCTCTTTAGTAATTATAATGTGCTACAGAAACAGTAAGAATCATGTTTTTTGTCCTGCATGCTGGAAGTATACCTCAAAGCCTTTAAAGCAACTATCATTTCACAAATGTACAGATGAAGAAACTGAGGCAACTTGAAGGACAAACTGTTCCTCTGACTTCACTCCTCTTTCACAGTCCTGTTCTGCATTCAGAGGTGGACTGAGCTCAAAAAAATCTAACGGAAGTTTTCCAAGGACTACTACTCTACCATGAAGTTTTTGTTCCTGTTCCTTCTTCAGCAACATCAATGGGGGCATACATGGACATGTGCAACATTTAAGATATTGTAATTTCCTTTTTTAGGTTCCTTTTTTTTTTTTTTTGTGGTGTTGACGTTTATATTACAAGCAGATATTGCTTTTACCTTACTTGAGTAAAAAGCAATTAAAAAGGGCATTTCCAGTACCACCTTTCTACACAATGAGTGAACTTTTGGTTGAACTTCTCAATATGGAGATGGACAGTAAAGCCTGATCACCATTTCCAGACCCCTGGAGATATTTGCTTGTAAATAATTAGGAGCTGACAGAGATACTGCTCCTGAGACCCTTCTCCATCTAAGCTGCAAACTGCAAGCCTTGCATTTCCATCTCCATCTCATCTCCATCTCCATCTCCATCTCCATCTCCATCTCCATCTCCATCTCCATCTCCATCTCCATCTCTACCATTCTTTATTTCAAGAACCTCTAGTGCCTGCTCAAATACAGAGAAGGATGCCAGCATGTGAAAGCCACTCTGTAGTGGGAAGCACCAGCTGATGTTCTGGCCCAGAGATGTGTTCAGCACAATATTTTTGCAGATTAACAATGTGCAAGGTGTGGTTTCTTGTGATCATGCTTTGGCATCAAACATGAGCAATGGCTCTGGCAGATGAACTATGCACAAGCTCTTTTTATAGGCTCTAAAGGATTCTAAAGTGTGTCTCTTCTAAACAAGCATTTTAAAGAGGGAAAGACGTCATTTACCAACAGCTGTTCATCTTCAAAATATGTATATACACTCTCAACATTCCTCCCTATCTCTTTATCTTAGAACAATTCTAAAATATGGGACTTTCTATCCAGCAGGAACTACAAGGGGAGGTCATGTGGACCACACAGAATACAAATGGAGCCCCAAATGGAGATCTAAGAATGAATCTATAGTAAAAAAATAAATTCTGGCACACATATGCATAAATAACCACAAGTGTAACTTAGATTCTACTCATACCATTTCAATTCATGACCTCTGATGACACTGCCAGTGAGACTGGAAACTAGCACAAAATATAATGACTGTTTAGGGGATGAGCATAATTGCCCTTAGGAAGTGTCCTGTGACAATTAAATTCATTCTTAGAGGTCCTCAATTAACAATAAATTTCAGTCACTAGTGACCTCCAATTAATTTTAAAAGTCCTGCAGCCTAACAACTCAGGGTAAAGCAAAGAAATACAGGAAAGCAAAATGATCGCTGCACTTTTAATACAACTTAAAATGTACCTGAGTCTTCTAGCACAGAAAGACCTTAAAAATGTATCAATAGTGAAAATATTACCCCTGAAAGCAGAAAGCTTATTCCTGAATCTTTTTCTGAAAAATAAAATCATAATTTTCCCCTTTTTTGTGGAAATGAGGGTGCAGGGAGGGTCAGGTGGCCAGAGGGAATATAAATGGGAAGATCTTTTTATTCATAATAAATTTCACAGCTCTGAAATACTGAGAGAAAATTTCACTGGAAATCAAAAAATCTAGCACCATAAATCCAATGTTCTTCCCATGTCATATTGCTCAAATATTTTTTCTCCATTAATACAAGGTTGAAACGTGCAGTTCTTCCTTAGTCACTTGAGAAATGCATATTCTAAGATATTAATTTCAATAGTACTACTTTTCTCATTAAAATTAAAATCCTTAATAATGTAATAAATCAAATTGATTATTTTTATGTACTTTAGTTTCCACGTTCCTAATTATTTTTTTCCTGTTGTACATATATTAGGATAAACTTGTCTAAAAGAAAGATTTTTCTTTGTTTTTCCTTACATGACTAGAGAAATCTTAAAACAAACAAACAAACAAACAAACAAACAAAACCCCAAACCATATCAACCCTGTCTTTCAGAAATTTGTGAGGAAAATAAACTATTTTAAAACCTTATGTTTGGGCAACTAAAGTCTACATAAAAGATTTGTTACATAATAACTTCAATTTATTATTAATAATGGCTTATTTTGATAATTTGTAAGTTGAATCTCACTTTATCATATTGTGCAGTGTATTACTATTAAGTAAACTGTATAATCTTTTATACAAACTAAATAAAACAGAAACTGTACTGTTAAAAAATTTCCAAGAGAAAGTGCAGCTATTCTACAATGAGAATTTCTTTATTCAGCTAAAATGTCATATTTGCAAGAAACTGAGTGTTACAAAACTGTTCCCTTGTTTTTTACAGTGCTCACCTGTCTTGAAGGAGTGTAGATAAAATGCAATTCAGTCATGTCTCCCTCATTATTTTCAAAGTTTCATTTGCAATTGACCTTTTGCTGATTCATAATGAGGCATTTAGAAATGTTTTAAGTCTTGTAAAAAGGGAAATGAAGCAATGTGCAGACTAATGATAATGTTCATGAGAAACATCAGCTATTGCTTAAAAACAGGTGATTTAGACAGAATAATGTACAAAAGACCTGATAAACTCACATAACTTTTATATTATTGTATCTACATTAATTTTACTACAACCGACGCTGATAGGTATTTGCAAATTCCATTTTCTTCTCAGACACACCTGAATTTTACATCTGTAATATCTTATGGGTTTGAATGGATGATGGCAGGCACAGTTCAAAAGGAATTTGTATGAAAATTTTATACAGAAGTATATAATCATTGTTTTCTATCTTTAAACAGGTGATCCATTTCAGACCTTAGTTATTCAGTACAAGTTCTTTAGAGAAATTTAACATAGGAAGTGTTTGGTTCTTTTCACCTTGGAAAATCAAAATATTTCCCACCTCTGTTACTGAAGAAGAGAGCTGGTGTAAGATACATTGTACTCAACAGAAATGTGGCACTCTTTTCCATGAGTTAAAATGGAAGAGGAGGAGGAAGATTATTATTTTTAATTTTTAAACTGCAGGTAGAGAAAGTAATGTCCAAAGGCAGCAAATATTCACTGTTTTTATTTACAAATAAAATGCTATGACTCTCCCTAAAAATGCTCACCTAAAGCTTAAATTCTCTGTATGCAAGAGTTTGTCTTTTGTAAAGCTTTACTTAATTCTGACTGAAATGACCAATATTTATACATGCCAATTCTTACCATGAATTAACTCATCAGGTAATGTAGATTTTAAAGTCCTCCTCACAGAGAATTAAGTTAAAAGTAAATTAAATTAGAGCAGACTAATATTTGTATGGAGAAATCAGTACTCCACGTTTGTCTTAGCAGTCATCCTGTTACCATCTATTCTGATTGCATTTTCCATAGATTAACAGATATGTTTACCTGCCTTACCATCTGCTGAGCTGACTGTTTGCAAGTTACCTGCTTAAATGCTGGCAGGGAGCATATTCTAAGCCATTTGTCAGTGTATGTTTGTAAAATGAAAAACATTTTGACATCAGAATAGGTACATACAGAAAACTGCTTGTAAGGAACACCACATCCCTATATTTAGCAAGGTCGAATGAGGAAAAGGTTAGAAAACCTGAAGAGCCAAAATTTAAAATCCCACCATGTTTAAATCACATAGCCAGATTTTGAGAACAGTGAAATTGGAAAGCATCCAGTTTATGCATTTCTTTTTCTTATTTGTCTCCTGCTAGGGCAATCATGGCAGAAAATTACTTCCTCTCTCTGTATACAGAAGGTAGTAAATTTTCCTTAACCCTTCCTTTCCAACACAATAAAGTCACAAAGAAAGACTTTTAGCCTATTATTGTTAGTAAGAAAAGCACTATCAAAAATAAGCACAAACTGAATGAATTTTCCTCACGGTTTGATTAATACACAACCAGGAATTGCAATTTTCAAAACATTTTAGTAGAGATATTTATGGCACTGTAATATAAACCTGTATGGCATGTATTTCAGTGTATTTTGGAGATGTATATATTGTGAAAATTTACCTTTTTTTAAATTAGAACATTTTCATCAATAAATAATTGGAATGAACACTTCACAATTGAAAATATTCATATGGAATTTTGTAATAAATGAACAAAAAAATTGAGAAGTTGAGGATATTATGCCCTATTTTTTTTTTTTTTGTTCTTGTTACAAATGGTAATTATAAATGTTTCTAAGGGGATATAAGGTAGAATTTTGAATTCTGAAAGTCGCTAGTTGTATCTTTGGTATCACTACATGACAAATATATACTTGCAGATTAATCTTTCTATTTCAGTTCTAACATATTTGAAAAAGATGCCTTCTTTTTCCTTAGCCTTCCTAAACAATTATCTTCTCTGCTTCTTTTTCACATAGCTAAGCAACAAATTATTTAGTACCAGGGCATGCAATTATTAGCTTGGACCTATCAATTCCCTTGGCTTTCCCAGCAGAGACATCCTTATCCCCAAAATCCTGCTTAGTAATCCATTGGTGTGACATGGAAACAACAGCATGTTGCTGTCCTTTTTAACCATTGTTTAGCTCAAAGCTGCACATTTAGCATCTGAAGTCTTCAAGGGTGAAAAATTGGCAGATTGCACTAGATTTCTCCTTCAAGCCTCTGAAATAAAAATGACTTGCCATGTTGTTTAACTCCCTAAAGGGAAGAAGGAATCACAGAAACTGTGGAAGGGAAAGGGAAGAATGAAAAGATATGCATTAGCAAAGTCTTTTTCCTGAGAGGTAACGTCATTAAAAAAACCCCCAACTTTTTCTTGGATAGTTTAAATGGCCTTCCCCTTAGGATCATATCTATCAGCCTCTCACCTCAGAAAAGTGACAGAAAGCAGTAGAAATAAAGAAGAAGAAGATTAGAGGATTCAGAGATTAAACAGGCATATAAAACAGGAGATGAAGTATGTAAAGGACTTTTCTGAGTCAGGAACCAAAAATAATAATTTACATTGGAAGAAATCTCTGGAGATTATATAGTCCACAAAAAAACCCAAACCAATCCAAACCAACCAAAACAAATCAGCAAAACAAAACAAACCTCAACAACCTGCCCCCCCCCAAAAAAAATTATAAATGCTTCACAACAATCTGAAGTGTGATTAGAGTATTAAAAAAGTGGTGAAAATGCACAAAAATAAGGAACAACATGAGTAGTCTAACAGCAGCTTCAGTGATCACAGTGTAAGTATCTCAGGATATGTGGAAATGCACTCCCTTTGCAGTAACTAACAGATTAAATCTTGACAAGTAGTACCTAAAAATGGATTTAAATTGAAAATTACAAAAAAAACATTAACAGAATACAAAGTTTCAAACCTCAAACTATTCTCAGTTTCTAAAATTGTGGTAAGATATGTTTGCAATGACTGGGCTGCTGCTGTGTGGAGAAAAGGAAAAGAAAGGCAGCTGGTGGGCAGAAAACGTGTGTGAAAAAACATATAGTGAGCGGAGCCACAGGCAAAAGGGGCTGCAAGGCTCTGACCCCCAGTGCAACACCCATGACCCCATGTTGAGGAAGACAATTGCAGTCAGACAGGGAGCCACAGAGACATGGGTAGGAATACATAACATCAGAAATGAGCAGTTGGTCTTTGTCACATCTTTTGTTTAACACTCACAGAGGTATAATTAATGATGGTTTACTCTAATAGTTTATAAAATATTCATTAATATCCTTTGTACCTAAGTAATGATAACTGTTATGTTTTAACTTAGAAGTTAAATACTGGTCTGTATATATAAGGGTAGTGGAGGTTTTTTAGTCAGTAATAGAATATAGCATCTAAAATGTGACAGTATTCTTCTAGTGAAATTCTCTACACTGATTAAAAAATAAACATATTTTAAGTGCCCTATGATAATCTTTTCTTTGTATTGTATTCTAGAAGTTCTGCATGAGGACAGATGAAGAGAAAAAGAAAGACAGACTAATCTAATTGAACAGCTGCTTTTTTATTTGGGTAAGAAGGAGGGTAGAAGAAAAGAAGCATGCAAAAAGTATTAAGGGTTTTGGATATGATAGCCTGGCAAGCTTGCATTTCTGCTTATTAACTTGCTCTCCCATGAGCCAAGTTCCACAACCTTCTTTGCCTTTGAAGGTTGTAGACACTTTTTAACAGGACTGGTTATTGACAGCAGATCTTTACAGTCTTTTTGTCTTATTTAAAGAAATAGAAACAAGCAAAGTGTTCAGATGGAGACTCAATTAAAATGAAAAGGAAAACAAAAGAGTTTTGTAGAATTTCAAAAGCTTGAATATGCGTGTAACTTTTGTGCTTGAAAAAACAGAAATAAATTCTTTGGTGCAAAAAGTCTCTCATAACAAACATTATCTTTTCCTTTTTTTTTTTCTTTAATCTTAGTGTTAACACGATGTCACAGAAGCACACAAAAACAACTCCACATGGATAATGAACTCAGACAAATTTGGTTAGCAACCAAAACCAAGGGGAAAAACCAATAAACAGGAAGGGTAACCACGATGACACTCCTTTGACATTTTACAGGTTACAGGTTTGGTGTAGCAGTCGGGGATGTAGTTACCACACGAACAAGGATGATGATCCAAAACATGCATGAACTCACACTGTCATGAGAGGCCTCTCCCTCAAGGGTACCCAGAAGGTGGGTACGCTTCACCCAGAAGGGTTAAAAGATCACTCAAAGACATCCAGTAGAAAAAGTCACTCAAAAAATGTTTGTCACCAGCCTGGGGTAGTTGTGAGAGGGCAACAATGAACTTTCTAATGGCAGTTTAAGACAGAGTATTGTAAATAAGTGGTGTTTTACATAAGCAGCTTTGCACAAAGCACTTTTTGGGCTGGTGGATACAGCCACAGCAGGGGCATCTTAGCTACATCTTTTCATGCAATCTCTATTTGGTAGTTCCAGGCTGGCATTTTCCTCATCAGGCGTGCCTTACCCTCACCCCTGTGCCAACTAGATGTGCAGTTTAGGGGACAATTAAATGAGTTGCTATTTCATGCACTGGGACACTCATTAGTATCTTTGTCAGAACGTTTGATACAATAGAGGCATTCAGTGGCTTGGTGTATACCAGGGTGTAAACATCCAGCATTGCCATCCCAGGTGCAGAATCTGGCACATTCCCTTGCTGAGCTTCATTTGTGGTTACCCAGTCTTCTAATTTGTTGAGGTCTCTCGGCAGGTTCCTTCTCTCTGCCTTCAAGCAAGTCAACAGCTCCTCCCAATTCAGCACTGTCTGCAAAATTATGTAGTATACTTTTGAGTCATGCTGACATCTGTGTACAAAAATTGGCATCATCACCTGACTTAGGGGTGGGTAAACAAACTGTTACTAATATTAGGTTCACTGTTTGTGTGAACTCCGTCATTATCTTTACCACAACATTGTCAACAAGGTCTAACTTGTTTGCACAGATCACTGTTGCCCCCATTAAGAGCAAGAGGATTGTCCTTTTCTGCAATGTCCTGTAAGAGACTTCTTTTCTTCCCTAGCCTCTTTTAGTCCCTTCCTCAGGAAGAACTTAAATAAACAGTGGATGTACAGTGTTCCTCTACGTTGTGGAGGGAAACATTTTTTCCTAAAAATCTTTCACAGGATGAAGGAAAATATCTGCTCTGCTGTGGTGTCTACCATGGGGAGTATCTGCTTCTGTATCAGAGTACCTCCCTCTTTCCCTTCTCTTGCATTGGTGTTCACACCACAGTTCCTCACATTTTTTCTCCATTTTTCACTACTTTGTGGCATCCTTTTCCCTTTCATAAATATTCTTTCAAGTCAGCATTATTTCTATGACCCCAACAAATGTATGCTGGCACATAACATTCTAAAGCTGTGAGTCAGTACAACCTGTATTGTCAGGTGTCCTCACACATACAAACAATTTTAGAAATTATTTTTCATGACCTCTCAAAAGATTTTTTTTTTAACATTCTCGTTTCCACATCTTAAAATAGTCCACATCTTCTAGGGAACACCAGAACAGACAGAATGAAGCAAAAATGTTTTGAACATGTTTTTCAAAATACTGTGACATATGGATAATTAACTAGCAAATGAGTAATAGGAAAACTAGAAAGATGACATTAGCTTGCATCATTCATACAAAATGTACTTCTAAATAACTGTTCTTCTTTGTAATTGCTTCTCTCTGCCAGCTAAGCACCATACTGTAAATCAATGACACTGGACATCTGATTAAAAAGAGAACAATGAAAATAACAGGAAAATCAGAACAAATCCTAATGAATCATAAGGAAAACTTTTTTTTTTAAAGGATCACAGAATCAATTAAGTTGGAAAAGACCTCTGAGATCATCACATCCAACCTCTGATCAAACAGCACCACGTTAACTAGACTAGGGCACTAAGGGCCAAATCAGGTATTTTCTTAAATACCTCCCAGGGATGGTGACTCCACCACTTCCCTGGATAGCCCGTTCCAATATCTAATCACCATTTCTGTGAAGAATTGCTTCTTAAGAAGCATATTACATTTTAAGAATTTTCCACTTAGCATCATTTGTTTGCCCCTTGATTCTTATGCAGAGGCTCTTAACTGTGCCATTACCAACTGTGAGTTCTATACATTCTAACATTCTATGACATACAGGGTCACCCTTCTGCCTCTTCTGCCCTTCCTATCCTTCCCAAAGAGCCTTTAACTATCCAGCAGGGCACTCCAGTCACACAGGACTCATCCCACCAGGTTTCACTTATGCCAATGATGTCAAATTTCTGGGACTGAGCCAAAGCCTGGAGCTCCTCTTGTTTTTTCCTCATGCTGTGTGCATTAGTGTAGAAATTCTTCAGGTGTGACACACTGTAGCCAACACTTTGTGATGCAGATTAAGGGGTCTTTTTAATACTCATTTCCTCAAGTTTTGTCACACCACACCATTGCTCATCACTGATGAGCCTGTTTCGTCCCTTTTCCCCTTCCAAGATAGTTAAAGCTCTGTCAACAAGCCCTCCTAGCTCCTTGCCTGGTTGGCTTCTGAGGACTGTCAAATCATGATGAAGCTTGGGTTTGTTGCACAGTTTCCTGAAATTGGGAACCCACATTCATATTTTGGAGTAATATAAAGGCTGATTTTTTGGAAAAAAATGCATAACTGCCCAAATGAAGCAGATTTCCATATTACACTTTGGCATCACAGAATGAAAGATTAAAATGCTATTTTTAGATTAACTTCTCATTTAGGAGGAAAAAAAAAGTTCCCATAGATAGTTCTAAAATTTTTAATTCCTGCCTGACCACATATCTATAAAATCTCAAATTAAAAAACCACAAAGCTAAAAGGAGAGTTTTTCTCAGGTCAATATTCAACAAAACTGTTACAATTACGCCTAATTTTTTACCATTCTGATTCAGTAAAGAAAACCCAACACTAATTTAATTGGATTTAAGCAAATGTTTGACTTATTTGGTAAAACAGAACCTTTAAACAATATTTAGATTTCATTTCCAAGGCCATAACTTTGAAGAAAATCCAAGGTCACCTGTATATAATTAACATACTTCTGTGAATTCTCAGCCCAGGGTTACAATTGAATGGAGAGACTTGGCAACCTCCTGGGATCTTAGATGAGGATTTTGTAGAATCCTGGGAGAGAATCATGTAATTCTATCAAACAGGGTCTATAAATGACTTTTTCTTCTGTGACTAAAACCATCAAAATTCATTCTTATTCAGAAACCTTGAATGCATTTGATCAGGCTATATAAGAAGATACATGCTCATCACAAAGAGGTCCTTCTTCCCATGTTTTTTACTAACTTTAAAAACCTAATTATTTTCAAAATATACTTTTGTCTTAGCAAATTAACCTTTAAAAGAACTGGTTATCTCTAACTTACAGATATTGCAGGCAAACTCCCATACTCAGAGGTGCTCAGCAAAGAGAAAGCATGCTCATTTTCTGAGTTTCTCATGTAGGAATTTTAGTGCCCTGTGATGAACTAATACGGACCGAAAGTGGCCACCAATAGAAGCGTGGTGGTGATTGAAATCACCACTGTTACCGAGGTAATGGGAACTACCATGCAGCATTTACAAGATCCTTGCTCCACCAGGACAGATCAGACAGAAATAGTCCCAACAGTTTAGAGCCATTGTCCCACATACGTGCCACCTTTGTCTAGGTAGCAGCAGCCACCAAATCCTGGTTTTCCAGTATTGTGATGCTGACAGAATAGGTCCATGACATTACCATACTACTCTGGCACCTGACTGAAGGTACTATTCTGTTTTTCATAGGATCCTGGCTCTAAAAAGTTTTTCCTTTGGAATTCCAGTGTTTCCTATTTCTGTGTATATCACCACAATATCTGACCAGCCTGGGACCTTAAAGGGGTTTTACCAGCAACTTTTTGTTAAAGTAACTACTTGCAAAAAAA
>VZTZ01028249.1:201157-374092 GCA_013400955.1 Drymodes brunneopygia | reverse complement strand
CACTAGAGAGATCTCCGGCCCCCCGCCCCCTGCCCTCCGCCCTCCGCCCTGTTGAGGAGAAAGGCTTTGGCCATGTGCTTTGTTCTCTTAAGTACTCAGTGATTAACAGCTTATGGGAGAAAAATTCCTGAAGATAAAGAAAGAAAGCCCCCCCAAAAAAACCAAGATCCAAACTCCGACAGAGAGATGTGAGAGTGTGTGAGAGCAACAACCCAGTGTACATCAAGGTTATGAATAAGGAAAGGGAGGAAGTACAGGAGCAGAGATTCCCCTGCAGCCCATGGAGGTGCATGTTAGAGCAGATATCCACCTAAAACCTATGAAAGACCCCATGCTGCAGCTGGTAAATGTACTCAAAGGAGACTGTGACACATGGGAAGCCCACTCTGGAGCAGGCTCCTGGCAGAAAATCTGACCCTGTGAGTGACCCATGCTGGAGCAGTTTGTTCCTGAAGGACTATACCCTGTGGAACGGAGCCACTCTGGAGCAATTTGTGAAGAACTGCAGCCTATTGAAAGGAGTTACATCGGAGAAGTTCATGGAAGACTGTCTCCTGTGAGAGGGATCCCATGCTGGAGTATGGAAAGAGTGTGAAGAGTCCTCATCCGGAAGAGGAAGGAATGGCAGAGATAATGTGGGATAAACTGGTCACAGCCTCCATTCATCTGCATCACTGCTGTGGGAGAGGAGGTAGAGAAAACTAGGAGTAAAGATGAGCACAGGAAGAAGGAAGAATTGGAGGAAAGAAGTTTTTAAGATTTGTTTTTTATTTCCCATTACCTTACTCTATTTCTATTAATAATCCATTAAGCTGATTTCTTGAAGTCGAGTCTGTTTTGCCCATGATGATAACTGGTGAGCAATCCCTTCCTTAGTGTTAACTAAGTCTTGTTTCAACTTATGAGTCTTTTGTTATATTTTCTCTTCCCTTTCCATTTGCAGAGGGGACTGATACCTCTGGTGGGCACCCAGCATCCAGCCAAGGTAAACCCAGCTGAGTCCACATATCTCCTCTCAGCACAAGTAAGGTACACATATTAGAAACTACTTTTTTATTTTTCTCAATCAATCAGTTCTCAATGTTACACAATCTGGTTTAATTTTAAAAGTTAGACAATATGGTCTACATTTTGTCTCTTTTCAGCTGCAAAGAATTTTCTTTACTGGCATTCTTATTGCTGTATTAATTGATCAATGACTTGAACAAAGTATTAGGCCTGTTTTATAATATTGAATAAATAATATATGGGATATCATTCAAAAGATCTTTTCCAAAAGCCTAATGTTTATATTTGTGATGCAGGGTAAAGACACACATTATTATTATTTAATTTTTTTAATAATAACCTTCAAATCAAAGTAAAAGTGACAAAATCTCAAATACCAGAATAATTTCAGTGAAATCCCAGCTTCAGGTGGCTTGTGAAGGATGAAAGCAGTCCTCGCTGTCATCTCTGGTTTTTGGCTTTGGGTCTCCTTTGTATTGCAGATAAACTTCTGGACTTCTGCCTGTCTTTGTTCTCCTGTGGACTTCCAATTTATGCTGTCCTTACACCCTTTCTATAACAGTTGCAATAATGATGCCTCTCCTAAAAGAATTTTATTAGTACTGGTTTGTCTTCTCAGAATATAAATGAAGAGAGAGATGAACAAGCACCTTATTTCACACCTATCCTTTTTCTTTTTTTTTTTTTTTTAATCAATACTAATAATGTATGGTACAGATACAATGAATTCAAAGCAACATAATCAACTCTACTTTCATAAATATAATAGGTAACTTTGGGACAAATTAAATGTGTGTAAAAGAAATAAATTACTTTTAGAGGCTGTTCATCGTTAGTCCATGTAATCATATAAGTTAAGGCATAGAGAGTTGTGTCTTATCCAAACTTTGAAACAATTCCTGTAAAAATATTTGGAAGAAACTGAAAAGTAATAGGGGTGAATGACTGAATTCTTCAAAATATTTCTGCAATGATACCAGAAAGAAAACAATAGTTGAGAAAATCTTGAACTGAAAAAAAAAAGGATTTTCACTTGAATTACAAACGGTATGAGCCACTAAGAAAAACAGGATTAGAAAGGGTGACATACATAAGAAAACTGGAGGGACAAAGCAAAAAAAGGATTTGCATTATATCCACCTAATTGTTACAGAATATTTGAAGTCATACGGAAAGAAAATGCTTGCTAAATTAGAAATGTTGCAGTAACTTAAAAAAAGAAGTGTGATAAATTAAATATTCAATAGACTATCAATAGCAAAAAGCAATAATAAGGCAAAGTAGAATTTGAGTGATAATAAAAATGAAAAAGCATATTTTATATCACAGCTATGTGTGTGTGATTAAGGTCTGTTAGTCAAGATAACAAAAATATCTGCTTTTGAAACATACATTTTGATGGGAAGTTAAGAAGAGAATATTTCAATATTCCATGTTTCTTCAGCAAGGATGCTTCAGTAGCTATTAATATCCTTGACACAAAAATAAATATGTATTGTACAATGATATATACATTAAAAACATTTTTTGAAGTGAGTTTTCAGAATGTGTATGTTAAGAATACAAATGGAATATTTTGGAATGGCCGTGTCACATAAAATTACCTGGCAGGGCTTCCTGTGACACCGTGAAGCATGATTATACTGACATGATTAAATTTCCAATTCCTAAGCATATAAAGTAAGCAGGTTTGAATCCACTTGGAAGCAACTGTAGCAAAAGCAAATAGAACAAGTTGAGTAACTCAGGAGCTAATCTGACCTCTACTCAAGGTATGTTCAAAATAGCTGCACCAATACTGACATTTCCAGTGCCTCTATGACCAAAATGTCTTTTATAGCAACAACTCAGCCCAGGTTTCCAAAGAAAACCTGAAGCATTTATTTCTAGGGTACAGTTCTGTTCTCACTGACATTGCAGGCAAGAATTTCATTGCTTTAATGAGACCAAAATCAGGTTTCTGCTTTCTGTCATGTGATTCTTCATAAAGATTTTATTTTTTCTTTAATAAATATTAAAGGAACTAATTTTGTGATATGTAAAGTGTTGCAGTGTATTATACCATGAATTTTAGTAATTAGCTAATTTTTAATAAAAGATTTTCCCAAACAAAATTACGGTTTTAAGTATAGCTTTAAAGACATAAAAAAGAATAACCTCTAAAACATGTTCTGAAAAATATCAACATTTAATTTTTCCAGAGTCAAAATTATTTGCTATGTGACGCATTCCTTTTAAAACTCTTCATGGAAATATTTTCCTTAGAAACTGTGGTAGATGTGTCCTCTGTGTTTGGAGTAGGAGCCTTCTTTGATTTTATCCGTTAAATATCCAGTCTGAAATAGCTTTTCTGGCTCTCTGTCCAAAAGGAAGTTTAATTCCCAGAAGGAATTCATTGTGCCTAGTTTGACCCATATATTATATCAGGAGGAATCTTTCATATATAGACCCATATATTATATCAGGAGGAATTATATCAGAACTGGAGGCACCATTTCTCTTTCCATTGGCTACGAGTAGACTTAAATTATATCTGAAAAACCATCTAATTCCTAAAGGTCTTGAATAAAGTCAAAAGGACCTACCCTTTAGGGCACAATAAAACTTTTTAATTAATTCATTAGTCACTTCAGTTAGTATCATAATTAATTTTAGAATTCATTTTCAATCAACTATTAACAAATAGCTTCAGTGTACACATGGAAAACCTTTAAATAATACAAAAGTAGTATAAGGCCCCAAAAATCCTTCTAGATGAACTATTAATGAACAAAGAGTAAATAATCTGATCTTCAGTCAGCATGAGTGAACATAGTCAGTCTATTCAGTGCTATCATACCACTGCATATTATTTGAGAATCCAAGTCTAGAGATACACTCATTTTCCTATTTGACAAAGTCTTACAGAGAGATCATAATGATAGTGAGAATTGTGACACAAAAGAGTTTGTCTCTTGTTACATCATAGCATGTGAGTTGCTTACTGTAAGTCACCAGCACATGATTTCAGTCTTTTAAACAGCCTGCATTTCTACAGAAGTAGAAAGTATTGAAGTATTGGCTATTTTTTTAAAAAGAGAATCTTTTTTATTTTGTACAAGATTTAGCAGAACACATTCTTTGACCCTAACTCATAAAGACAGAGCAGAAGCTGATGTTTAGTAGTTCCTCCTGTAGAGAAAGTAAACTGAATATAACTGTCCAATCAGATTAAATTTTGTTTCCCTTTTGCTCAGTCTTTATTAAGTAGAAACCCTACTGGAAGATTTAATTCCTCATAAAGCAGGTGGGATGGGAATCACTGCAGCTGCAAACACTGCTTGGCAAAGGCCCTTCTCTGAGCTCTGTAGATATGGCAGGAATTGAGTACCCTGCTACTGCCCCCAAAGGAATGATCTGGATGCAGTGAAGAAGTGAGGAACCATGTAGCCTGACCGTAACAGGCACTCAAGTGCTTCCTCAGCAGACACGTACTCAGCCTTTAATCTAGGTTATTTGACTTACAAAAAATTATTTTACTGCGACTCCCGTATCACAGACCCACCTTGGAAAGGATGGTCAAGTTTTCATTGCCAAAATGCAAAAAGGAGGGAAAGGTCTTGAGGTCTGGGAAGAGTACTGGCATAGCAAACAACAGAAAGGGTCCTGAGAGAGGTTCTTGGATGGAAGAGGCCTAAAGGTCTCCATGAAGAGAACAAGTCATAATTATTTATGGAAAGCTTATTGGGTGCCTAGAACTTATGAAAATGGTGAACAAACGCATTCTTTAGTTAATTTATTATGAAGTCAGGATTGGAAAGTTTCAGGATTTTTTTTTGTTTTACATCACTTTGTCTAATTTCCAATAATGTAAAATGCAAGAATAAATCTACTGACTCTAACTCAAAGATGCATAGCTCTCTTGGAGATGTTATACCTTATGTAGACCTATACCTTAGCTTGCTATTCATAACCTCAATATGTAACATTTGAATTTAACTGTAAAGAATCTTGCTATAATTTTTTACACAAGGTCACCTTTCTTCTTCCACTTAAATTAGAATAATCACTTTTCTTGTTCATCCTAGAGAAGACAAGTGTGCAGTCAAAATGTTTTAGAACTGAGAAACATAGCCAACAAGGAATTTCAATGCTTTTCAAGACTAGTGTATGCTTTTCCATCCCAAAGGAAACTTTATTTCAAATTTTTTTGTTGTTAGAATATGTGCACAGTGCCAGGTTTACTCAATATTTGCAATTTCCTTTGTGTGAATTTATTTATGAATGTATTAATACATAATATTTAAATTTTGACCTGTTATATATAAGCTTTCATAAAATATGTACATTTAAATTGTAAACTCACATACATTGTTTCATGTGAAACTAAATATTTGAAAACTTGCAGTCAAAAGAAAAAACCAAAAAGTCATCAAAAATTACACCTCCCCATTTCATTTAAAAACAACTATTGACAGAATGATATCAGTTTCCTGGAAAAACAATTAAAATGTGATATAATCTAAAATCTCTCTCATGTGCATTACTACACTAGCAGGTGATGTAACTATGAGTTCTGTTAAGTTTTTATGATTTTAGAAAATCAACTGAGAAATACAACTATTGTATGCTATTGATTCTTTTCTCAAAATGAAACTTCAGCCTAATTATTAATGGAACAGATTTGCTGATTTCATTGTTCTTTAACAATAAGATCCTTTGAGCTTTCCAGGCTAATAATTCTCAGAATAGTTAATATTACAAATATTAATTGTACATTATATTGAGATATAACAGATAATCTAAGATGCTGCAATTATAGAAACTGGGGCTCACTGGGTAATGCTGAGGTAATAAATGGATGAAATATGCAATAGTAGTGGATGAATCTCAAAAGGTGAAGCTTCGTATAAGCTCTTAAACAATTTGAAAAGCAGTTTTAAAACAGAATAATGACAACACTGGCAGGACTGTATATTTTTGAAGCCAGACATTCTGTCAAAAAATTGATTTTTTTTTTCTGGTAGATTTCTTTTCTGTAGGTAATACTTTATAATAGTGCTTTGATTTCAAAATCATTTGAACCTTCTTCCCAATTTTGTGAAAATTTCAGGTTAATTCATTTTTTTGGTAATCCAAACTACTTTATTCATCCTTAATAGTTATGGAATGAGACGAATAATCAGCTCGTCATCTTCAAAAGATGACGAACAGATTGCCCACTGTTCTTTGGCATTGGGAACATTGCATGTCGTGCAAAGCCTTGCTAGCATCTGCTTAAAAATATGAGCATGGGTGTATAATGAATTGAACTGTGCTTGAATCAGCCCCTTTCAATGAGTAAATGAGGAGTTTGGAGAGAGTCTGGAAAGAGTCATAATTTTCTTTGAAGACCTAGGCTTTGTCAGGTCATTGCTAGTTGCTAGTCTGAAAAGGAATTGTTAAACTAGGAAACTGAGTGCATCCTTAAAACTTCCTCTTTTCAAGCAGGAAGCATCTGATAAACTTCATAAAAGGAAAATATGTATATTGAAAGACTTTTGTTTTTTTATAAAAAATAAAATAATAATTGCGATAATATTTTCTTATTTTATTCCATTTACATTTTATTATTATTATTTTTATAGAAATAATAATAATAACAATAGATGGTAATTCAATAATGTAACAACAGAAAGGTGGAAGAGGTTTGTTGTCTTCTGTTTATTTTTTTTGTCTGGGTATTTTTCTCCCCACAATTTATATTTCTTTTGACCTGTGTATTCTTTTTACAGCCAATCATCATAGACTAGGTTTTATAAAGTACAGTAATACATTGTTTTCTAAGACCTGATTCTGCTACTGTATCATCAGAGAAAGATCCCTCAGCCTTTGATGACTTCTGGCAGAATTGAGGACTTAATATATTTGTGACTAGAGGAAAAGAACAGGATGAGGTGCCTCCATCCTTTTGCTTCTTAAAAAATGAATCTGTGGGATTGAATTCACTATGAAAGACTCTACAATATCTGAGCAGCAACTGAAGTGACTTAGCAAATAGGAACTATTATAGCTTTTGCAGTCCTGTGAGGGTTGGTGTAAAGAAGTTTTTTTACCTGTTAAAATTTCATTAAGAAGCATGAAACCTTGAATAAACAATACCAAAGGTATGACATTTTCTTCCTTGATTAAATGAATGATTTGTGTGGGGATGAATTTCCCTCACCCTCCAAAAGGAAGGGAAGGTTTTCATTCAGACGCATTGGTGTAGGAAGCCCTATG
Source organism: Drymodes brunneopygia (assembly GCA_013400955.1). Taxonomy (NCBI): domain Eukaryota; kingdom Metazoa; phylum Chordata; class Aves; order Passeriformes; family Petroicidae; genus Drymodes; species Drymodes brunneopygia. The sequence continues at coordinate 366,844 of VZTZ01028249.1, read as the reverse complement.
AACCTTTCAAAACAAGGCTTTATCATTTGAAATTACTGTTCCACCCAGTTGTGAATATAAATTCCAGTCGTTTTGCTGATGGATAGTGAAAGGAGTGAGATTGCTCCTCATAGAGGACAGACAACGTTTGAGTTATTGCTCTGTGTCTTCTGGCAATGCTAATGGTTGATTTAAAGTTATCAATAAACAGTTTATACAGTCCTCTGAGAGGAAGATTTTAACAGAATTTCAAATGAAAATATAGATATGTTTTCATTCACAATAACAATAAATATTTGACCCCTGCAAATGTTATTAATTACTTGTTTCTGTACATTTTCTTAGGCATTTTTAGCCTGAACCATAGTCTGAAATTTGGCCTCTCTTCCAAAACCATCAAGTGATTTTTTCAGGAAATTATGTTAGAACCTATTCCCATGCATTCTAAATGGAATTATATCTATTAAAATGAATTCTGTACACTGAAGTGTTGTTTAAGCATTAAGTCTCTAAACAGATGGAGTCATGAAATTTGAGTACACTAACAAGCCCCCAGGCCTAGTCCTCTTCATCTTCAAAAAAAGAACAGAACTTCAAATTAATTCTGAAAAAGGATGGGAAAAATATAATCTACAGTATTACAGCACAAATAAATTACTAGCCTAATTGAAAAGTGGAATTTTTGCCCTGTTTCCTCCCAGCTCAGCTGTGTTGGTTTCGGAAAGAAGCTGTCATACTGCAAAGAAGCCCTTGTGCATACAAATGGCTGTATCTCCTTATAGACAGCTGTACCCATCCTTTGCAATCATATCAGCACTTTCTACTAATTATCTCTTCAATGAACTCTGATTATTCTCAGTTCTTCACACTAGAAAGCCATAGAGGTTTGTTTGTTTCTTGTTTTTTTTTCATTCTGTAGAATTCATGTTAAGTTCAAACTTTGTGCATGCGTGCCACACATACACAGGAACTATGAATGTGCACAGTAACAGCCTGAGGCTACTGCCAAACACAGGAGATTTTCAGAACCCATATAGATGACTTCCCAGAAAACACAGGCATTATAATATTGAGCTAGAAAACAATTATATTTTCCTCTTCAGGTTCGACATAGAATAAATTGTAGTATAAAAACAAATTCTGAGTGATGAAGACTTATAGCAGTATTTTCTAATCAGGAGTCCAAAATAAAACTTCCAAAGCCCTTACACTCTTCATTAAATACGCCTGAGTAATTTACTCAATATACAAAGGAGAACTAGGGAAGAAAATCAATAATAATAATAAAAAAGAGAAATCAAAGTTCTGCAAATAACATATCACAGAATCACAGAATATTCTGAGTTGGAAGTGACCCATGGGGGTCCTCAAGTCCTGCTCTTAAGCGAATGGCCCATGCAGGGATCAAATCCACAACTTATTAACACCATGCTACGTTAATAGCACCAAGATATGCTTGTCACCAATGAACACCTTAAGAAAGTGGATGTCAAACTAGGAAAGGGTTCAATATCTCAATTATTTTCCTTAAAGAAATGGAAGAAATTTAGGCAACTATATAGCAAGTGACATTCTTACTATTCAGAGTATTTATTTTAATGGTGTTTCTTAACATACCTCAGCAATGTACCTCAGCAAATCATCATGTTTTTGAAAATGATGATGCATTATCTACAACGGCTACAGATGTTTTTAGCTAGTCATATTCAGATGGTATCCTCTGTTGTTGTTAAATCTTGTATATTTAAACTATGAGGAGAAGTTAACCTTATGCTCAAAGCTTCATGTTGTTTTGGTGAGTGGTGACAGGAACAATTTCACATCTGAAAAATTAATAGAAAAGATGAAAAGAATTCATCTCACAGAGCTATTGGAAAACATTCTGTTTTATGCAGTTTATTATCCTAGTGCTTAAATTAACTCCTTTCTTCTTTCTTCTGGGCTGATATGTCATAATCATGACACTAATGAAGCAATACAGATTGCTGTGCTTATGCTATAAATCTAATATTCAGAAAATGTGGTTATCAAGACCCACAGCTGAGATTTCAGGATTTGGCAAAAGGACTGCTGATGTTTCAACAAGTCTGTTATGTATTCTGTAAATTTTATAATGAAACAAGTATCCAGTTGAGTATGATGATAAAATAAGCCTACTCTGTGAAAAAAAAATTGTAGCTATGAAGTTCAAGTTCTATTGTCTCCTGATGGTGCAATAAGCTAAAAGATTTTTTTTTCCCATCAGTTAGAAGATTTTGATGACTGGAATCTTCAAGAGTAAAGTATAGAGTACCTTTTAATACATCATCACCATTAAGAACTTTAATAACCTTAACTTAATTGACATTTCTCTTCATGAAGTTTGAGCAAGACAGTAATATTCTGAATCTGCAATGGTTTTATTGCTTATAATACCTGTAGAGGAACTGTGTTTAAATTCAAATTATTACCTTACCTCTGAATAAATTTTAAATTCAAGAGTCTTAAAAGAGAACTATGTAAAAATTTTCCTGTAGTAGAAAATAGCAGCATTATTAGTCATTGAAAACCAGAGATTTTACATACTGGAATGTTTTAAGAAAAAAAAATCTAAATTTTCTGCTGTATTTTTTAGAAATTAAATTAAAAAGTATTCTTTCACATTTCTTTCCCATCCTCCAGCACAAACTGGGACCTAGCCTCCTCTCCTTCCTGAGTGCCATAAAAATGTCAAAAATACATTAATTAAGATGTTCTTTTCTTCAAGATTCTCATTCATTGAACCTTTCTCTCATCTTCATTTCCACTACTCAAAATGCAGAAAAAAAAATAAAATCCATGGCTCATATTTAGATGAAGAATGACAATACATTTTCAAACACACAAAATATATCCCATGTCTCTCAATGCCTGTAAGGGTTACAGTTCTGAGTGTTTGCACACCAAGATTTACATACATGACCATCTGGACAATTCACAAACGTGAAGTTTGTCATTCTCATGCAATTGGTATGAAACAGACACCTAGAGAGCAGAATATCTGTGTACCACCAAGGTTTGCTAAATTAAAAAATACACAATAACATATACACGTAAATATATATGCATGTGTGGGCACCTGATGGATGTATTTTCTCTGGGTATGGAAAATCCAGGGTTATTTGTCCAGATGTTTCCCAACACAGCTAGGTTAACACAACTGCCTTAGTTAAGTCAGGTAAATCTCATTAAAAAGATGCTTATGTAGCAGATATTTAAGATCCAGTAGTTTAAATTTGTAAGTGCATACCTCTGAAATGATTCCTGAATAACAAATCTATGCAGTTCTTCATTATTTTTTTTTTTGTTGCTGTTGTTAAAGCTAAAATTCAATGAAATTTCATGGAACATTGCCTTATCTAGGAAAAAAGAAAGAAAACATTAGCAGTCTCTAATCTGGAGTGCACATGAGAAGTCTATGACTCTTGACACAAGAATGTAGATCTTTTCCTGAACTGAACATAAATTTTTAGCAGAATAAACTTCTCAGATTCTTAAGTCTAACACTTCTTTTTTGATCTTTTTTGTCTGAGAGAAGCCTACAATCTAATTCAAAGTTGGAGCATCACATGTCAGCGTTTTATTATTTTTTAAAACATGTGGTGAAAATGGTTATGTAGAAGACAGTGTCAGAAGAATGGAAGAAAGATAATGAAAGTCCAAACAAGAAAATGCATAATTAGTACCAAGAATGTTTCAGATTTCCTTCAGATGTTTAGATGTTATTCAATTTTTCCTCCTCCCCCAGGCGCAATGACAGAAAGACAGGGCTTTGAAAAAGATCACAGAGGGAGGCATTAATATGTTTCACTCGAGTATATCCTGCATTCAAAATGAGAACTTGTCCCAAGGATGAACCTGAACCAGGAAATAGAGTGTCTTCTATGTTTAATTCTAGAAGTGAGAAAGAATAAAAATTTTAAAAATGTGAAAGCTTTTAACTCATGGACACTATTTTTCCAAGGCATAACTTAACAAATATTTCTGTCAGCTTTATGCAAAAGCAAACAATTCTGCATAAGAACATTCCCATCTGCCATTTTTCATGTAACATTGTGTTTTATAAGAAATTTTTATTTCAGATTGCACTTATGGGCAAGGAATAAAACAGTATGCCAGTAGTGACATTCCAATAACAGTGTTCAGAGGCATGTTAAAAGTCCAAGCACAGGACAGGTTCTTTTTTTTTTACAAGGCACAGCTGATGACTCCAAAGAAATATATTCTGTACCCTTGCAAAACATTTTCTGGCATGTTTTCGACACAAATTATATATGAGTAGTTACAAACACTTTGTTTTCTATAAACTCAGTATTTGCTATCCTCAGACAATCCATTATTTATAGTTAAACTGTAAACATTTCCTCAAAAATGACAACTACATGTGTTTCCTAGAAATAACTTTGCTCAAAAATGTAAGCAAAAGGGAAAAACCAAAAAAAAAAAAAAAGAAGAAAAAGTAAAAAGCAAAGAAAGTACTGTGAGAGGAGGAAGGAAGAAAAGCACAAGTATTTGGGTTAAATCCACAAAGAAATTAGTGAGACAGATGGAGACATTTAAGACAGCCACTAATGAAACACACCATTGTAGAGATTATGTGTATCATAGATCATATCAAGAACAGAAAAGTTAAAAGTTGAAACATAAATTATGTTCCAAATAACTGGTTTTGATTCAACAGATACACTTCACAGTGTACAAATGTCCTAAAATCTATGGAAGAGCTTTTCATAGGTGTATTATCAGGTAGAATATTGCAGTATTAAAAAACAAAAAAAGAACATGTTATTATCTGATTTGTCGCAGTTGGCTTTAAAATAAAGTCAGATTGTGTAAAAGAAATAGGTTGGTAACGATATCAATGAATATTTATGGTTTCCTGGCTTAGGTTACTTGGCCAGGTTTTTTGATAATATAAATGGGAATTTAGATCTTCTTTCACCCTACAGTTGAACTCAATGATCTTAGAGGTATTTTTCAACCTGAACAACTCTATGATTCTATAATCTTATTTATTAGTACATCTGCTGGTAACGTTTTTTCAAGTAGGTATGATGATCATCCATTTGTTCATGAACTGCTTTCATGTAATACAGATATAAAGGAGAAATCTGTACGCTAGCTTTTCCTGCCATAAAGAGCTTTTACTTCCTCTCCTACAGGGTGACATTTGCATGGTAGTTAAATGTTATGTTCTGGATGTTGGAATTTCTAGGGAAGTTTTGTGTGTAAAGAAAAAAGACTATGTTTAGAAAATCTCTATTAGAAAATTTGTTCCAGATTGTTGTTCAACTGGCAACAGAAGAAACACGTGGGTTTCAGAGCAGTAGTGGATTCTCCAGGCCGGACCGACCAAAAGTCCTGCCCTTCTTTATTTGCCTATTTTTATATGTTTCTAAGGACAGTTAAAGATTGGTGAAAGGGGTCAACACCCCTAAAGGTTTACAGGACAAAGACATGGTCAATCATCTTTCTCCACCCCAGGGAAAGGAATGAAAAACAATTCCACAAGTGCAAAACAATCCCGGCCGGTTAAGAAAAACAAGGACCATGTTTACAGAACAAGCAAGGGAAACTACAGCTACAGTGTTACAACTTATGGGGCCCTATAAAACCAGGGCGACACCAGATAAGCCTAAAGAGATTCATTAGATCACAGTAATGAGAACTTTCCCCCAAGCTGGTGATCTATTGAAATGCATTTGTAAGTTACAGAACTCCCTGCTCCAGGAATGTTTTAAGCCTTATTATTGCTAACTTAGAATCGTCAGACGGCCTTGTGAGAGACAACTTTATCTAAATACCATTATAATTATACTTTAAGTAAGTCTGTAAGGCATCTTAAATCTCTATTTCTCATAATAACATTTTTCAATAATAAATTTAAATGTAAACTAAATTTTCCTGGGGCTTTTGAAAAGCAGAGTTCTCCTTAAAAAAAAAAAAAAGGCAAACATACGAACGATAAAAAACCCCACAAGTCTATTGTTTGTTTTGAGATGGAAAATACTAAAGGAAAAATTTGAACTGTCAGGACAAAGGGAAAAATAGGAAGAATAAGAATGTGTAAGTTGTGGGGTTTTTTTCTGAATTTCTGTCATGTTTTATGATTCCGCTAGTCTTAATAGCTATATCCATAGTTACATAAAACCATGGTTGCTCCCAAACTTACTGTGCACTGAATGTGAAAATATATAATAATAAATATATTTTTTCCTTATTCTAAATGTGTATTGCTATGTGGACATAAATGAAGAAGAATAAAGTTACATGGAGTATAGAAGGCTATTTCATCAACAGTTTTTGCAAAGGGTACAAGAGAAAAACTGACTGTTCTTTTGTCTGTGAAAGATGCTAACTCATTCTATCACATAATTTTGTACAAACTTTGGTGTGTTAGGGAAATTGCAATAAGACATTCAGAGAAAGCATGTACCAGACATTCCAATTCAGGAGTGCTCTGGAGACAGAGATGTGCTCAAGGACAATTTTTCACCTTAAATTAATCTTCATAGTGTTAAAGCAAGCAATTTTTCTATTTTCAGCACAACAACTAGAATGCTAAGAAATGAAATATTGGGCACTGAAAAATCTAGAAAACTTAAACGCTAAACACTGTGGCTGCTTTATCTCTTTTGTCATTGCTCTCCCTCCCTTAGAGTTAAGGGGATGCTCAGGTATATCTGAACTCCATCCAGATTTGGAGTCAACAGGTATCTGAGGTTCTCCCAGGTTCTCTTTAGATATCATAGATAATATGATAATCAATGGTTATGAATAATTTCCCCATTTTAATACCTTTCATCTTCAATGTAGAACCTAAACTATGCTAATAGAATCAAACTCTAAGCTCACAAATCATAATGAGTTCTTCTCTAAGAGTGCTCATGAATGTACATCTGAAGTACAAAACATTAATGACTTCTTCTTTTGTTGATTTCTTTTTTCCCTGTGAAAGCATATTTCTATATTTCATTTTTCCACTTGTGTCTTAGACAAAAAATATTCCATGAAAAAGGACATTCTGAAAGGGTTCACTAGCAGATATATCAACAGCAAATGTCTACCATATCTAGAAATTTTCTCACAAATATTGTCTGAATATAATTTGCAAGTGAGGTTAAAGCAACATAGAAGCACACCACAGTCTCAAAAGTAATACAGAAACCTCTGAGTAGATACTATTCAAATATCAAGCACTACATACTAGAGGAATGAACTGAGGAAGATTTTGGCACATAGGGGTGATTTGACTTCCTTGTACATTTGCAGAAGCAGTATTTCAGAAATGTATTGTAGAAACTGAAAAAAACTTTCCAGTCTTGCCTCCTTGACATGTTAAGCCAAGACCAAAGAGGAACTTAAAAAAAGAAAAAAAGTATTTCTATCAGATACATGTTCCAAATATTGTCTGAAGTCTAGAGACTTTTCACAAAATGCAAACCAACAGCTGAATTTCTATAGAAAGCACAAACAAAATGGGGAACAGGAATTTGTGAGCATGTTTTTTATATAAGAAAGTTTCTTTACATGAAAAAGAAATTCTGTATGAAGATCTATGCATTTGACTTTAAACAAACGTTCACTACCTTTATTCATAATTTTCAGAATCAAAATTTTTTAGGTTTCTCTATGACTTTTGCATAAATTATTTCAACCATCACAAACGTAAAATGCTGTATTTAAAATTTACTTTTTGGAAAGCCCTGGCATCACATGAAAGGACTGCAATTATGATCACCTTGTCTATGTACAAGATTTAGTATCAAACAAAAGTTTAATCATATGTATTTAAGGATACAGCATGTTTGTCTGTTGGTCTAATAGAAACTGAGACTAAGTAGATAAAGCCATCATGATTCAAGGTCACATCTACATATTATTTATATACTTATAAATGATTTAATCAACATGACAGTGACTGCCATAATAACTTTTTTTAAAAAAAAAAACCCAAAGATATAGTGCCTATAAGGAAGAGACTTCATGTTTTCAGGGCAAAGTAGAGATATGACTTTGCATGATTCAGTAAGTAGGGCAATAATTTCCAAAAGGCTAACTGTAGTTCGAAAAGAAATAAAAGAAGAAAAAACACCCTCACTGATGGGATGTCAACCCATTACTACAAGAAAATGGACGTGGTAATACAAGGAAACACAAGTATTGCTTCTAATACTAAAAAATACTTTAGTTTCTAAGACAATAAAAAGATGATTTAGAGTAATTTAAAAGTATAATCATTTAAATTAATTATTTGTGCCGGCAAAGTTACATGATTTTTTCAAGATTCATCCATTAACAAAATGGCACATCCTCCCTGGATCAAAACTACAAAAATGTTGTTGTTGTTGTTTGTTGTTGTTATTGTTATTGTTGTGTGATCAATAAATGTGAGGTCATAATTAAAGCCCTAGCCTTAAGACACACAAATAGAAAAATGCTGACAGGAATTTCTTTTAATTACTAAATAGAAAGCTGAGTGAGCTACTGGATTATGAATAATTGGATATATATCAGTTAAACCTTTTTAGGCATACTAAATATTTAAGAGCCTTACAATGAAATTATTTGATCTTTGATGTCTAAACCCTCTTTAAAATCATAATATTAATGTTGACTGTGACAGAATTCTTATTTTTCAAACCAGGATGCAATATATACCAAAAATAAAAATGCGACTTGAAAATAGTTTTAAATTCGTGGTTTTTCATCTGCCATATATATTAAATATAGAAGTATATATGAAATACTATAATTTGTAAGTTTGGGAAAACAAAGGCTTTTCTCTTTAAGATGTTGATGTTTATTATTTTTATTTTAAGGAATTTTAATAAGTACTTCTGGTATTACAATTTATTTTCTACATGAAGTAATATTATTAAATCTAAAGTCGATAACATTCAAAATGGTAATGCCAGAGTAAATTTTAAAGATATGTAATACTTCTATATATTTACCAATGTGCTAACATACACACTAAAAATGCATTACTATAATTAGACTATGTGTCCTATATGTTGAAACTTGGTAACTAGCATTTATTAAAAATTTTGTTGAAACAATAGTGTCAGAAATTACATAAAACAAATAGTAAAAAAAAATCCAAATAATTTCAATAAATACATACTCTGAAATTATAGACTACATATTTTGACTTTACTTAAGGTAATTATCATCTGATTTATTCATAGCTCAGAAAAAGAAGATATTTTTATCTGTATCATACAAATAGCCATTAAAAATATAAATTTCAAAGAAGCCTAGATATTATTTCCTTGTATGATATGCCTATTGCAGTTGGAGATTCATTAGGTAAATGTGTAGTTACAGAATATCATAATTGATTATTGATTTCTTATTTCTTGTTAGAGTCTTATTTTATTACTATTTTAAATAGTTTTCTTTTGAATTACCCATTAGAACTACATTAAAGAATGAATTAATGCATACTTAAATCATGGAAAATGAGTTATCCTACGATAAATTGTGCTGGATTTCTCTGGGATGGAATTCATTTTCTTCACAGTAGTTACTGTGGGGTTATAGTTTGGTTTTGTACTGAAAACAGTGTTGATAACATAGGGATATTTTCATTTTTGCTCAGCAGTGCTTACACAGAGTCAAGGCCTTTTCTGCTTCTCACAACATGTCACCAGCCCAGAATTAGGGGGCTGTACAATACGTGGAGAGTGAATACAGCCAGAACAGCTGACCCCAACTGATCCAAGAGATTTTCCCTACCATATGGTGTCATGCCCAGAGTATGAAGCCGGAGGAAGAAAAAGGAAAGGGGGGATGTTTGTAGTGATGGTATTTGTCTTCCCAAGTCAGTTATGCACAATGGAGCCCAGCTTTCCTGGAGGTGGCTGTACACCTGACTGCCCATGAGAAATGGGGAATTAATTCCTTTATTTACTCTGCTCGCATGTTCACCTTTTGCTTAAGTATTAAGCTGTCTTCATCTCACGCCCTGAGTTTTCTCACTTTTCTGGTAATCCCTCCCATCTCACCATGGTTGTGTGAGTGAGCAGCTACATGGGGCTTAGTTCTAGCTGGGGTTAAACCACAACATAAACAGACATAGACAATTTGCAAAAAGGTGCTCCATGGCAAGTAGACAGTCATTGTAATTCAGTCAGGGATTAAATGCCTTAGAATAAGACCCATAAATAACAATATACTGATGGAGCTGTCCAATGTAATTTAAGAACGAAATTACCAAGGGGGAAAATGGTTTGAAGATTTAACATACATACTGTTAGACAAGTCATGTGCTCCAAGGCATTTGCAGGAGAGGCTATTGCACTCTTTCATATAGCCAGTTGAAAATGGAAATGCTAAGGATGTGTCTTAAACTGCTTTTCACTCAGAGGAAAGAACAACAATCTGTCAGCAGGAAAATATCTCCATCTGTTCACGGATTTATGAACAGTTACATGTAGCATGACATGTAAAGTGGCCAGTCACTGCAGTTTAAGAGAAAAACTCTTAATTCCTCAGTTTCTCATAGTTCTCATAAAATATTCTAAAATATGAGTAGATCTTGGAGGATATGCAAAGAGTAAAGCTAAAATTGAAACGCATCAGCAATGAAAATATCTGTTACAAAATATCAATACTTTCATAGTGACATGTATGAACTGAAAAGATGCACCTGTTAGCAGAAAAATAGCTTTTAAATTGTTTGCAAAGGTTTGTTATAAATCACCCTGGTCCTCTTCCAGTAGTGATCATAGACTAATTCACAGACCTGAATTCATTCCTCTTGCTGATAGCATAGACCCCCCCACTCACTCGCATGCATAGAGAGTACAGACCTCCTTGCCAGAAAATAGTCAAAGTGGAGTTTAATGAAGACACATGATTACAGCAGGCATGGGGCATGGTAAAACAAGGAGGCTCTTCAGCCTCTCCATAAATATAAATGGACCTTTTTTTCCCCTCTTATCCCTCTGTTTCCCTATACTTGGTCCCCCACAATGCACCCAGAGTTCTTTTTTTCCTCCTTTGGTGTCTCCTTCAAGCATCTCACAGTTAGTTCTGCATAATCTCCAAATACTTTTTTCCCTAAATTCCACAATATATCTCATAACCCTTCCCATTATTCTGAAAGGTGGCAAAGTGCTCTGGAAAGCTGGTTCTGATGATTCATCCTGATGGGTTTCATTGATACAATAAGGCTGATGGGTCTTCTGGGACAGCCCTGGGAGTGGCTTGGACTAGGCATTCATTCCTTGGGAGTCTGCAATTTGGTTTCTGGCTGCTCTTGTGTCCCTGTGCTCTTCTGGGTTTGTGAAGAAGCACCTTTGATGGGGTGGTGGCTCTCCTATGTGGGTTTAGGAGCAACGAGGACAGGTTATTAAACAAGATATTGTTCCTGAGATTGTTTCTCTCTGCCTTCTGTTTTAGGTGCAAACACCACTCACCACTTAACCTAACACAAACTCACTTCAAATGTTTCTGGCAGCCAGGACTATGCTAAAACACTTAAATATTCTATAAGTTTTGCTGACAATGTGTGTTTTGGGACCTGTCAGAGGATGATATTCAATTTTGATATTGTATTTAAGATGCTTATGAGTCAGTTTTTTGCACAACTTAGGGATTCTAATGAGCACTCTTGGACTCTTCCTAGTGTAAAAAGGTAGCTGATTTGACAAAAGGAAAGAAAGGGGTATCATTACAAAAATATTTCAATGAAGTCAAGGTCTCCAGCTGTGCTACTGTACCAGTTGCAAATGCATATGCAACGCTTAGATATAGAGGTACTACTAAGTAGTAGTGTGTGATGAAGCAGTACAACATTTTTGGTTTTAAATAAATGGAACCATATATTAAAATGTCAATGATGAAAATGATAAATACATCTTGTGAACAGACAACTATAGATTTCCCCTTACTTGCATTACTGTACTGGCCATATGAAAAAAAATAGGGTGTTACAAGTGCAATTTTTTTCATTCTGTGCACATGAGCGCACTGCAAGACTCCATCTAGTCTACTGTGTCCAATGTGCTAGGGGTTGTTGTCTGGTCAACTGGTATAACCTTGCATATTCTGCAATCCAATCACATCAATACCAGAGTTCAGGTTGTTGCCCTGTATTTTTCAATGTGTCTGTAGTATAATAGCATACCAAACAGTGTTCTCCTGTACACTACAGTTTGAAGAACTTTGGAACAAGTATATTAAAGTGTAAATCTGTACTCCTTTCAGTTCACGCCTGGGTCCTGATCCTTGGCTCTCAACATTATATAAATATTTTTTGAGTCTTGTTTTTATAACAATCACTGAGAATTATGAAGGTGGCCCCAGGGTGTTTTTGGAGATGCAGAGGAATAGCACTAAAAGCCCAAACAGCCACTGGATCAGACCAAAAGGCTGATCAGTGGTGGTCACCCAGTGTTGACAGGGGTGAGGGGTGTTTGGGCTGTTACGACCACAAACTTGGTGATATGCTAATTAATTTTTTCATGCTAAATTGCATTTCATTAGCATTAGTTTTATCATACTGTTTTCTTGTTTTGGCCAAGTTTTGACTACTGTATAAAAAGCTGACAATGTGTGGTTTGATACAATTCAGTACTAAGTACTGGTCCCGCTTTGCATCGTAGCTGTGCTTAACAGGAAAGAAATGAGCGCGATGGATTAGGGAATCTTGTCTGCAATCACTGCTTGCTAGCAACCTATCTTTTTTGAGGCCATGGATATTTTCTTTTATTTTTATTAAAAATTCATTATATTCTACTTTGATATCACTTAGAAATTCCTAGATCTAACTGATTTAAATTAATCTGAATTATATAACCTTCTAAAAGAACCTGTAGTAAATTTATTTAGTTTCTTTTGGGATCTTTTGTACTGGTTCGCAAACTATATCTAAATATTGCCAATTTAAATCAATTTTATTTTTTCACTTAATCTTTCTCCATATTCTTATTCTCTTTGACCCTGACAACTTATATCTGCCCTTATATAGAGTTTTTGTGTACTAACGCATCAACATTTCTTAACATCTCATATTTATGCTTTTTTTCGCTTATGCTTTTCAAATAATATATGAGTTATTTTTTCCAAGTTTATGTTCTACTTTGCATTCACAACTTTACAGTAATAAAATGATCATCTGAAAATATCCCTCAGAATTCTGCTGACTCAAAATGAGTTTTCAGCCTCTCAAGCCTTGTTAATATTTGGAATCAGGCCCCATAAAGGTATCTGCTCAAGAGAACAGACAGTAATTTCAAAGGCATTCTCATGTGTCTATTCAGTTAATACTCTCTTAATTGGGCACTAAAGGGTCTGGAAAGACTAAAGTTACAATGTTATTTGGCATGTTTTCTATCCAAAATGAACTTTTTAGGATAAATACACTGATATACCATAGAAATTTTCACATAGCAAACTCTGCCTTTTACTTTTACATACATTATAAAAGTATTTACACTTTTAGAGACAGTAAGTAGTGCTACTTAAAACACTTATATGTCTTCTTGTCTTGTAATTGTTGATATAAGATGAGAAAAATGAAATATTGTTTTAATTAGCCATCAAAAGAACCACAGGCATATAATTGCTTTTCTAGAAGGCTGGCATAGTTCAAATCAATTCACTCAAACACCTGCTAACAAGTACCGACTGACTTTAAAAAGCAAGATTAGCACCTGCCACTTGAAATACAAGGAAGGGAATGATGCAATTTAAAAAAAATGTTTTTATTGTTTTGCTTAAAGTACTTGTCTTTCCCAGAAAATTAGATAAGATGTAACAGTTACTAAAGTAATCTATTGTGATAGAAATATCCAAAAATTTGTCCTTGTCAAATGAAAAATTAACATCTTCGCTATGTATAAGTGGCTGAAGATATTATTATTTATTTATTAAAAAAACCTCAATACTAAAAAACCACTACAATTACGGCATCCATCATACAAATCATAAATCCATGTTTTGCAATAAAAATTGTAATTAATTTCATAGTGGTGGCGCTACTATTAATATCACTTATTGCACACAAACAACCTCCCTGCTAATAGAATAAAATACATCTCTTTAAAATGTATGCTTTTTCCAGTGAGGTAGAGAAGGTAGGTACACACAAAAGATTTTGCAAAGATTTTGATACATAAACCAGTAATTCCTTGTCAGCTTCTGAAGTAATACAAATATGTAGGATCTCTATCTAAAAAAACACCCCTAGAATGAGACATATTTGTGCTGTCTTGTCTACAAAGCAATTCCTGCTTTGTCAGTATTTGGAGCTCAGTGAAGTTATATATTTGTGGGTAACTAGTGGCAATGAAATTAACTAAAGGCAAAATTGAAATTCATCTGCCCAGTCATTTCAGATGAGGTGGGTTATCCTACCAAACTTCAAGCTGCTGCCCAGAAGGATGTAGCATTCCTGAAAATCCTAATTTTCTGTCTAGTAATGTTTTGTGGTCTTGACCATCCATCACACCTCAACTAACATCAGTGCTTTAATCTAACATTAACTTCTGCCAACAGTTACACAAAGCTGCTAGTGGCCTACAAGTAGTTTCTGTGGTGAAACTGTTTGAAACAGCCTTTTACTTTACTGCATAAATTTGCTACAGGCTTGATTAATTTGATCACACCTACTCTGGCAATTTAAGATGATTTGGGGCACTCTGCCTAGAAGCCAGGTTTCACTCAAGATAAATCCTTCCCTTGATATTCTCATACATACCAAGTACTATCTTCTTGTACTGTATCAGATATCCTAAGGAAAAGTCAAATGGCAAAAGGTGTTGATTATGTATGCACTTTTGACTAAACTATTAGTGCTACTTGAGAAAACTGGATTATTCAAGAAAGATTAGGCAGATTTGTGTTAAGCTTGTGTCCTTCTGGAGCAGCTGTTAGAGGAGAAGCTGTTGGAGATCAGCCAGGTTTCCATGACTGATCCTCATCTAGAGCTCAAATATAAATACCTATGCCTTCATTGAATTACTTGTAGGAATAGTGTCTAGTGCCATTTAACAAATCCTAGAATATTATTCCATGTTTCCTTGTTGTGAGTCAAGTGTTTTCCATAAATCTTGATTCAGATCTGACTAGTTCAGTGGATGTCTTTGGAAAACTCTTTCTCTAGAATATGCAATTGAATATTGATTAAATTTTGATATGTGTTGGAAATATTAACTGTCACCTGCTGGAATTGCAAACCAGGCATGAAGACACGTTTCTTAAAAACAGACCCAATACCATTTTATATATCTAGAATATTTTCCTTGATTACCACCCTGCATTCCAGAGGAGAATAGACCCATATGCCCTCCTGCAGGTGTCTCAGGTGTCTGCAGTGCAGGTACACAGGCAACTGACTACATTCAGTGTTTAAAAACAGGTGTTTAATCCCACCTGAAATGCTCTGAAATTCAGGCAGACTTCCAACTGGCAGTAATTAGTTGGTCTATATACTGTAATATCTACTAATGTACTTAATCTAAATTTTCTTCGTTGGCAATGGAGAGGAATAAGTTTTAGAATGCAGTTTATCATACTAAATGTAGATGAGGTCTAGCAGGAGACAAACCATGAGACAGTGATGTGCCCTTGCCACACAGAGTCTAACAGTATTCTAGGCTGCATTAGGCGAGATGCTAGAAGATTAAGAGGGGTGATCATTCCCCTCTACTGAACATTGATGAGGCCACACTTGGAGTGCTGTGTCTATTTCTGGACTTCTCAGTATAAGAGACATGGACATACTGGGGACATCTTCCCTGTGAGAAAAGGCTGATACAGGGGCTGCATGGGCTAGAGAAGGGAAGACTTGGGTGGATCTTATCAGTGTATAAAACAACCTGAGAGGAGGCTGGAAAGAAGACAGGGTCAGATTCTTGCAGTGCCCAGTGACAAATCTGGAGGCAATGGGCATGAGTTGAATCAGAGGATATTCCCTCTGAATATCAGGAAGCATTTTTTCACTGTTAGGGTGGCTGAACCCTACAGAGGTTGTTTAAGAGAGGTTGTGAAGCCATCTGGACATGGTCCTGGACAGCTAAATCTAGGTGGTCCTTCTCAAGCAGAGTGGTTGGACCAGATGACCTCCAGAGATCCCTTCCAACCTCAACCAATCTGTGATTCTGTGACCTTGCTGTCTCCAACAGACTTAAAGAGCACACGTAAAGAGCACTACCCTAAGGCAGTCATCTTGGTCTTATATTTAAAGTATCATTAAGATAGGAGAATTACATCTCTATTTCTATTTAGATGTTCGTTTCTTCTAATCACAGTAGTATGAAGATTAGAGAAGCAGACCTTTGTATGGTGACTGTCAAAACAAGTCAACAATTTAAAGATTTTCAAAATTAAGCAAAAACTTTCAAACATTTTGTATACATCCTGTTCCAGTTTTCTTGCGTAAATATTCTTATTTTCACTCTTTTTTCCTTCTTTCTCATGACAGCAAATTCTAAAAGCTCATTCACTGCTCTCAGGTGGATGATCTTTTCAGGTAGTAATTAAGGTTGCAGTAAAGGACCACCTGCTTCTCAGATAAGCCAAAACACCCAAAGTTTTTATTCATCATATCATAGCAGTGTGAAAGATTTTAAGAAGCTTGCAGACATGGCTTTGAAATATTTCCAATGCAGTTATATAAAATGAAGTGCCATTATTTGAGGTTCAAACGCCTGTTTTGTTGTTTAAGACAGAACATAATTCTTCATTTGATGATAAAAGAATATATCCACAAGCGAGATCCAGCAGGAATTGTCTTTGTCAACAGAAAAAAAATTGTAAAAGAGGGAGGAGAGTGGAAGGGGAATGGGGGGAAGGGCAAACTTTCTGTTCAGTTGAAGCCAGCAAAGAAAATACTTGCAAAGGAAGCAAAGATCAATAAATTAGTAAAGACTCCAGTTTAATTTTCAGCCATCTAAGAATCATCTAAGGCCTGTTAACCACTATAGTGTGATCATATTATATTTTGACAATATTAAAGATACATTTACCCTTCAAAAAAGCATAAATAAGTACATACAAGCAAACTAACTAACCAACTAAGTAAATAAATAATTTAAAAATAATTCAAAATCCTTCACTGTACAAGAATGATAAAATTTTTTGCAGGTGTAAATGAGATCATATTTAGATTCAAGTACTACAATTATATTTTCAGATTTGTAAGTTACTATTTATTACCTGCTGTCAGTAGGATAGATCAGCAAATCAGTTCATGTGTGTATTGATCTACTGACACACTTTGAACTGATTTGTCATTAAACACCACCACAAAATCCTAAAAGCCATATCATCTTAGAAAAGATTGTACATTTCACAAAGGTATATAATGTTATATATATACATATACATATACATATACATATGTACATATACATATACGCTGAGGTTCTCCTGCAAAATAAATCTTGTTAGAATTATTTTTTTGAAAAATAATTTAAAATGTCCATATTTTATTAGATTAAAACAGAAACCTAGTATTAGTCTGAAATTTTGGTATTCAATTCTTTAGGAAGGCTGTTATTCTACTGCTCCTGTCCTCTTTACAAAGGGGTTTCCTACATGGATATTTGTACTATATTCAGATAAAAAAGATTATGCTGCTAACCAAATAGTAAAAATATGTCAACTGCTGCAGGGGACAATCACATCTATTTATGTACTGGAAAAGAAAAAAAAAATACATTACTTGAAGACATTTTATATGCTTTATAAAGCTTTGGAAAAGCTTAGATTAGTACCATAATGATATTTGTTTAGTTCTTTAGAACAGTGTCAGCCATATTTGTGAATAACATATTGTGTTTAAATTAAATGTAGATTAAGGATTTAAGGGAATGTAAATTTTAAAAGCTCAAATTTTTTGAGAATTCAAATTGATTAATTTTGCTATTCACAATTTTCTCTCGACATTGCTTTTGCAGTTTTGTATCACTTAAAGAAAATAGTTTTCTATTTCCCCTATGAAGCAAATTCCACATGAAGTTAAGATTATATTTTTTCATGTAAACATAGGAACTGTGATTTAAGCAATTGAAATATTCAGCGTATTTAAATTTCTTTAATAAAAAGATTTTATCACTCTAGTTTCAATGGTATATTTTTCTTCTGGCTCTCAAGAGAATAGGAAAAATTTTTTTTGTTCCCTACGGTAATTTTATTTTTCTTTAATTAAATGTCCTCACTTCTGTGGAGACACAATGGGTTGGGGATTTTTTTACAGACTGAATAACCCTTTCACAATCAACTCATTCTGAGCCTGAGGCATAGAAGGCAAACTGAAAACATTTCACTTTGATACTGCTTCCAGAAACATGACCTATAAACCACAGAATTTTCTACAATAGCTGCCTGGCACCAATCTCACAGCCTTTTTCTTTCCTTGGGCTTTGATATGTCCTGAGAATAGTACACATTCTTCATGCCTCATATCAAAGAGGGTTAGAAATCAAGGACTTATCATTTCAGTATTTAGCATATCCTTATCTGAAAAGATGAGGTTTATTCCGTAGAAAGGTACACTTAATGGAAAAGATGATACTGTGATTGAAGGGCATGATTTCATTAATCTGGGAACTGTAAATATGAAAAACAATGCAATTAGTTTTCTGAAGCTCTTGTGAGATCATTTTGTTTGCTTCTTACAGGGACTAATATAATAATACAAATGACAGTATTTTGTCTATACCGTCTGCCAATCTCCTCTTTTTTTTTTTTTTTTTTATTAATATATAAACATGTCAGGTAACAGGAAGACAAGATCAAAAGCTTGCATCTTGCCAGTACAACTACTGTGTTATGGACAAACTATTCGTCTCACTCTGCTCATGATGCCTTTGCAAATATACTGCTTCAAACAAAATGTGGCGAGTATTGTTCCTTCTACACTGATTTCTAGTCTTCCTTCCTTTCTGCCTTCAAATATCATTTAAATAGGCAGCTAGAGAAACTGTTTTTCTGACAGTTACCTCTTTTTAGATAGGTAATCTAATATCCATCTTAAGTGTAGAAGATCTCACTTTTTGAGATGCCTAGTTCATGCATTCTAAGAGACAGAGCACAGGTTACCAGAATCAAAACATATGATGTATGTCCACTAAATGCCTGGCCCCCAATTATGAAAAATTACTGGGCATTTCAATTTCATTCTACAAAGATGTAACCCATAGTGGTTCATGTAAATAAATTCTCTTCTGTATTGCTCCTTATAACTGCAAGCTCAAAAAGTCTGGGTTATTTTATGTATTCTTACACAATGAAGACAGTATTCATGCCTCTTTCCCTCAGTTGCAATACAGCAACAACATCTTGTGTTGTTGAATCCAGTAAAAAACAGGTGTTGGTAGACATAAAACAAGCCTCCACTTTTAGATCTATCATAAAGGAATGTTTTAAGAGTACATTGATAAGTATTTGTAAGATATTATGCTAAATGCAAAAAAATGGAAGTGTTTTTAAAAGTGTAGAAATATCGTACTTACTGAGAAATTTGAATACAGCAATGTTTATGGCTTGGCTACATAGAACTAAATAAGCTTATTATGATTTTATTTTGAATAAAGAAAAATGTATTTGGTCTGAACATGCTTTCATATTCTTTACAGAAAAAAAGTACTTAAATATTTATGTAATCTGCTTCAGGAATACAGTTTTTTTTTTCCTTTTCATCCTTAGATTTTTTTCTTTCCTATGCCAGCATCAATTTTCTTTGTCCTAGATAAGTTTTCTTACTAACCACTAAACTAAAATTGTTGCCACCTAATAATGTGCCATTTTTCAGTTTTAATGGCTTTTATTTTCTTTTATTTATCATACAAGTTAAAAGGCAAAAATTATATATATCATATGAATATGTTTTAATCAGAAATGACAGTCTACATTTAAACCCAATTCTGTTGTTAACTAATCCAGTAAACATAATATCATACAGCAACATCAATACCTGGCACTGAAAGACAACTAGCATAACAGTTTTCTAGTCCTGCCATATGGAACTGTACTTGCAACTACTAAGTGCATTGTTACTTTGCCAAATACTTGCTTTGCCCCCAAAATTTTTCTTTCTTCATATCTAAATCATAGTTGATTGCCTCCAGCATGTTAGACTTAGTTTTCCAAGTATGGGAGTTTGTGGTGGGTTATTCCAGTCATATAAGGTTGAGGTTTTGACCAATTACTACATTAGTTGATACATTTAATTTCATCATTCCTATCTTTTTTCTTAATTCTACAAAGGAAACTTCATTGTACAGTCAAAACGACTTGTTTCATTCTTGCTTCTTTCTTCTTACCTGTGATCACAGCAACACAGAAAAAGTTTATCATAGCAGGTACCTTAAGACTGGAGAAGTGTGTGTCCTAGGTGACTTCCTGCTACAGGCATTTGCAAGTGATCCCTCAGGCATCTTTGTTCAAACTCATTCTATTTTTCCCTTCACTAGGCATTGAAAATAAATGAACTGGAGATTAGACTAAAGTCTTTAGGCTATTAAGTCAAAACTAAAAACTTTACATTATGGACTTACTGGTAGTTCTCCCATGTGTCTTCATTTTTTAAAGTATTATGCATCAAGACATTCCCATATCACAGAAGAAAAAGCAAATAAATGATTGGTTAAGACAGTAGATCCCCTCAGGGTCTCTGTCAGACCTGGATGTGTTGACCTGAATTCCTGTTCTAGAATTTTAATCTGGCATCAAAGGAAAAGCTTTGGTTTTTAATGTATTTTGGATTGCCTTTTTGTTTGTAAATTTAACCTTACAATGTTTGCCACCTAGAAGTTTTTTTCTAAATAAACTCTTTATTCACCATTTCTTTATGTCAAATACTTTTTTGTTGTGTATCTCATGATACTTGAAATACATAATAAATAATTTTTTTTTAACTGAACAGAATTAGACTGATTGAGCTCTTGAACATATATGCTCAAACATTATTAGAAGACAGCCTCCAAACTTTATTTTGTTTTTATTTTTGTTATAATTCTCTTTTTTTCTTATTTAATATGCTGGATACAAGTACTCATAAAAGAATGATTTTTAGTATAGTTAATCCAATAATAGCTGTATGATAATGCTTCATACATAGAAAAGGGAAACAGGAAAAAAAATCTGATTCTAGTTAATCTATTGCCACTTGATAATGAGCTATCAATGTTTACTTTCAGATATGAAATCTGCTTTGAGTATAAATATAAGTAGACATTGAAATGTTGGCATTTAGGGTGTATAAATAAATCTCAGTTCAGCAAAGCAAAGCATTTCAATGTGTACACGGTGTCTTCAAATTTAAGCAAGACAAATAAAATAAACACTGTTGAACTAGGGTCACAGTCAGCTAACTTTTAAAGTAACGTGTGGTAGTTTTGTTCAGAGTATAATACAGACTAAAAAGTACAAAGGTGATCACATAAGTAATTTAATCATAGATGTGTCGTAAGCAACATTAAATGGTATTGTGGTACTGTATTATGAACACAAACAATGACACAAGTATAGTAATCATCATCATCATCATCATAATCATCATCATCACCTATCCACATAGGATATTCCTTACCTATTCATGCACATTCATCGACATCTGCATTAACAATTCAAATGCTTAATAATTTAATCTATATTGGCCTCCTATTTTCTTGCCTAGTATAACTGTTAATGTCTGAAACTGTGACTGTAAATCACAGTTTTACTTGTTTTTAGAATATAGTTCAAAATTCCAAGCACTGAAATTATCATAGTTTAAAAGACATATTCCAACACTCATTGATTCCAATTTCCTTTAAAATCTTTTAGGTCTTAGATTTGGACTAACGAACCATTGTTTTAAAGAGGGAATAGCCCATGACTTAAAGGCTCCCTTTTTTTCCTGAAAGCTGAAGTCACATTAGCAAAATTCTAAATTACATTATTTAAATTTAAATTAAATTAAAATTTTTAACAGTAGCAAAGATTCACTAAATGTCTCAGTGTAAAATATATTATCCGTAATAGTATGCTAATGAAGTGCAAATTGCATGAAACTAAACTTTTTGAAAATTATATACGATACTAAAATTCAAATAAATATTTAGCTTTCCCTTTCTTAGTTGGGCCTACCTACAAATTATTAATGTACTTTGTTTTGACAGAAGTGGTCCCTACAAGATATACCAATGCCACCTACAAATTTATAATGCCAGTGGTATTGTTAATAAAGTAGTAACCTTATGAAGTGAGTCCATCTAGAGGTACTTAACAAGGACAAATATAGACAGCACCTGTTTCTGAAACTCAAGTGTCTGTAGACATAATCAAACAAGATGAGCAAACAAATATGTTTACAGAGGAGTTAATTATCACTTTATCTTTCATTTCATTGGAACTCCGTTTTGTTTGTAATGATAAAAATAAGTTTAGGAAAGGAAACAGACTTGTAGTTTTTTAACAAATATGTGCTGATTTTTACTGAAAAAACCGTACAGATAAGAGAAAGACCTTTAAACTTATCTTCTTTTATTTTCTCTTTCTTTTTGTGGATCTCAGTCCAGTAAGACCTATCAGTTTTAATGAGCAAAAATTTAGCAGTTTGATGGCTCTAGGCAGACAAATAATGAGGGAGAAACTGGTAAAGTAAAAAAATACAAGGAAGGGTGAACTGTTTATAAAAATGTGTTCCACAGAATGCCAACAGAACAGTTTTCATAATGGTAGTTTTATAGTTTTATTTGTTATTTTATTCTTCATGTTATGTTCAGTGATACCAGATGTGAATAACAAGTCAGAGCCAAAGAAGTTTTAGAATTTTTATATCTAGTCATGGAATGAAATCAATATGAAATATTGTGGAGAAGATGCCTGTAAAGGGCTTACATCTTTTCTCTTAAGGTGCATTAAAGGAAGAATGGAACTGTGTTTAAAAAAATAGGGAAAGACATTATTTCTAATGAAAAATATGTATGCTTTACTAATTACTAGCTAAGATTACTAACATGGGCCATTAATCATAGAAAGGGAAAGAGATGAACTGACTGAAGACAGTGCAGTCTTGACTGTGCTGATTGTAAGCCAGGGCTGATCTTCAAGGTCACTCTTTGCAAATTAAAAAGTACATTCTGAAGTGCATTAAGTCATGCATCCATGACTGAAAGACAGCATGGGCGGAAAAGGAATTTCAGGAAAGGTTTAATAAAAAAATAAGCGTTCCCAGAAGGTGAAAGAAGGAATGAGCAGCCTAAGAGGAATATAAAGACCCTGAACATAAACCAAAGCTTAGAAATGTGCAAGACAGGGAAGGTTACTCCAAGTGCCTGGATAATAAAAGATTTCCACTCTAAAGCCTGCTGTTTGGACTCCCAGGCCTCTACACCTCTCAAGACCCCCTTTGGGAATCTAAAATAAGTAAAGTTAGGACAATTTATGCAAACTGTACATACAGAAGTCCAGAGAAAATGCTGTGATGAGGAATCCACTAGATGAAGTGTCAGTTACCTGCCAGTCTGAAAGTAAGGCTGAATCCTCAGTATCTTCAGTTATGTTTAGACAGATTGCCATTACTAAGAAATTAATGTATTAAAGAACAGTATTAGGTTAAAGTCATGTCATCAACTTCTGATTAAATTCTTGGGGTAATTTACTTTTCTCTTCATGCCCAGCTGACCTACTATTTCGTGATTCAAAAGATGTTCTAAGACTGTGCTAGATTTGAAGTCAAATTCATGGGACTGTGATTTTTCAAGGAGTGTATATATATGTATAAAATATTTGTGATTTTCTAGTAAGGCAGCAGAAATTGATGATTTCATAAAAAGTCCTTGCTATTATTCTGTAAGTGGATTATTATTTTGCAATATTAGGCAATATGAATATTATTTCTGTCTTTCACAATTGCAGTTATTCCAGTCTTTTCAGACAAGTTTTTATACTCATATAATTTAACATGACGATAAATATTACCTTATGTATTTGAGGCAAAATACTAATTTTGTAGTTCTTGTGTATTTAGCTTAATCTCCATCCTATTTTATTCACTGTGATTGGTCTCACCATTTGTATTTTCCTATTCATGAATCTGAAAAGTTACACATGATTTTCCTTGTTTGTTCAATAAAATAATTGGCCATTTTTACTTTATTTTCTACTTTTAAAGCATCAAGAAATCTGACAATTAAAATATTTTCCACTACTTTTTTATTACTTTTCATATACTTTATATCTCTGTAAGGTATTTATTCAGTCCTGCCATGTTACATGTTTTCCTTGCAATTTGGGTACAGGTGCTGGATATTATTTGTATTTTTGCAATTTAAAAAGAGCATCTCATAGCAATATTAAAATTTCTGGCATTCCTTTTTTCAAGATTGTGTTATTCATGTTTGTGGCCTAAGATAATTTCTTTCATCATGTATTAAATATTTTCTGAGTGTCAGAATAAAAATTGGAATGCTTTTTAGTTTTACAATATCCCTTCTGAGTAGCCTATTAAAGGTTGTATATGTAGTTCATTTAGTAAATTCATCCATTCATATGTTGTCTTACCTAACATTTGTAAAGAAAATAATGTAGAGATTCTCAATATCTTGTAGCATCTTCTAATATGCTTGACTTTGCATACTTGAATAATCAAGATATTGTTCCTGGCACTGGGAATTTACATTCACTGATGACTTTTGGTTTGGATAAAACAACTCAGAGTGTCTATTGCTTTGAGCTGGGAGCAAAGCTAAGTGTAAAAACAAATGGGAATTTTGCCGTGTTAAAACAATTGACTTAGAACTTCAGGACTGTCTATTATACTGACATTACAGAAGAAATTTTACCCTTTTCAAACCTAAACATTCAAGCAATAAACATGCAATTTTCCAAAACCGATTTAATTGAATATTATTAAAGTAATAATGACAGGTTGTGAGCGTGAAACTTAATTGATGAGGGCTTTTATTTGTAGATGTACAGATGGCTGTTGCCCTGATTTCTTACAGATTAAATGGTAGAGGCAGACAGCATCTGAAACAAGAATGAATGACCCAGCTCACCTTCAGTGTCTTTCTCTTCCAGCTTCAGTGATCCATATGTATCACCCAAATTCTAACTTTCACAGTGCTGATCACAAGCTGCGAATTGTTTCTAGCAGTTTGAGGTTTTTTCTAGATTCTTCTTGAAAAGTGGGAAAAAGTATTTTGTATTTGCTCTTATGTTGAGAATTTTCATTGGAAAAAACTTTTCTCAGTGGTATTGATACCCCTAATGCAAACACATTGTAATAGAATCACTGACTGATGGTGAACACATATCAGTGAATCATCTACCTTGAAGTGCTTGGCTGAGGCACTTAAAAAAAACCCAAAAAAACAGATGTCCTGGGACTTTTCTATTAGTGAAGAAAAAAAATCACTTTTAAAGGGAGAATGAGATCTTAGATGGGTTGAACTGTAGTTTGATATTATAAAGCTGCTTCCTGCTATTAGTCACCTTAGTCTCCCTCTTGAGCCTAACTATTCTAATTTATGCACTCATTAACAGCTTAAAATTAGGTGCACTAATTCAGGCCTCAGACAGATGAAAAATAATTTGAGAGGATAATAATCAATGATCCTAATCAATATTTATATTTTAGAGTGTGAAGTGGGAGGAAAACATGTAGGAAAAGAGTGACAATAGGAGGGAAGACCTTGTCTATATTTCCTGCTTATTCTTTTAAGTAACTTATTTTTGTGTTATTTTAACTGCCAGAAAAAGTTTAAAAATACTGAAAGATTCACATAAGACTCACTCAAGATGGCTGTCAATGGGTAGATTCCTGAAAAATGTCAGTTTAAATACACTTCCTTAAAAATTAGCAAAACTTAGCATTTCACAATTTTTCATGAAAAATTTAATCTAGGTCATTTTCCTCATTTCAGCAGACAAAAAGAAAATAACATTTTTCTCTTGCATTCTTTTATCTTTTGCGCTGATACTGAGTTTTCTTAGTTGCTCTCTATTATTAATGAGAATTTTCCTAAGTCCTGGGGTCTCTGTGAAAACAGCTGTAAAAATAACAAAGCATTAATAAATTATGTATCTGCTTAATAACAACAAAGTTTTGCATAAGTTCATTTCATGATTTCATTTACTGTATGAATAGAAAAGGAGACTTTTTTAAATCATAAAGACTTTGAGTTTCTTCACTGCAACTGTTATATGTCATATCGAAGTAAAAGGTGCAATAATCATATTATTAAGAGAAGCTCAACACAAAGCTAGGAAAAGAAAAATTAAAGGTATCAATATGGAAAACAGAATTACCCAAAAAATATCTTGGGTAAGTACCCTCCTAATGTAAATGAGTTGGGTCAGGACAAATTGGGGATTAACTATTTCTAGTGAATGGCCCCTATTTTCTACTATTCACTATCAGGTTTCAGGAGTAGTTAATACATTGCTAGGTGAAGCAGAGCTGACATTTGTATGCTGTTGTGCTGTTATTAGGTGGCATTGCTTTACAGATGACAATCTGTTTTCATATTCTGTTGACAGCACATAGGGACACATTTCTGTCTGTGCATTGCACCCTTTCTGAAGTTCTGGTTATATTACATTATGTGTCCATCTGCATATTAACTAGCAATCATTGTAGTTGCGGATGTTGTGGAAAAAGCATTTTCTCCAGATATGTTCAATCAGTTGGAGAAAATATTTAAAGTATTTTATGTTTTTTCATGCACTGATTATTTTTAGTCACTTTCAATATATTCAGCTGTTTTATTTTCTCCTATTAGACATTCCTACACTTCAGACTGCAATTACCCTATAGGCACCACAGACGCTGTCTCTGCCCAGTGCACCCTCAGGGCTCACTTCTCAAAGCAGCTGTGTTCATGATCTATTTCTTTCCTAGGAAAGCTGTCTGTGTCCTGAGTAGATACCTCTGGAAACCATCCTAGAATTGCAGTAGAGATGTGATACAAAGAACAGAAGAAGAAAAGAGGGGAAAGCTTTCTCAATATCACTGCCAGAGATTAATGGATGTTTTCCTTAGAATTTTCCTTAATCGTGCAACAGACAAAAGGGCTCAGGAAAACTCCTTCATATGCAGGTCTCCTACACAAAATGTTCAAGGTCAGGCTGGATGGGGCTCTGACCAACATGCTCTGGTGGGTAGCATCCTTGGCCATGGCAGGGTAGTTGGAATTAGATGATCTTTAAGGTCCCTTCCAATGAAACTATCATATGATTCTGTGATTCTCATGCCTCCTCATACTCCTTCCACCTTCAGCCCAACCTGGGATAGGCATGGAAGTTCATTATTGTATCAACAGATTAAGCTACTACTGATTGTGCAGGGGAAGTATGAATCTGTAGTTGGAATGTTAGTTACTTTGTGATATCCCTGAGGTGGAAGTAAAGGCTTCCATCAGGAGTGTGTTATTGTCTACACTTCTGCCAATAAGTATATGGAAAGGAATACAGGAATACACTTTTTCCTCATTGTCTCATTTTGCCATTTCTAGAAGTTTGAAGTAGATGAAAACTGTCAGAAAATGAAATTTAGTTCGCCTTATAATAAATATAAAAAATAAATCACAGGTGTTATTAACCTTCCAACTCAAGGGCATGGCTAGAGACCCAGGAATGTCTTCTTTAGAAAGACTGTTCTATGAACCTCAGCTTTGGATAAAAGCATTTCTCTGTGAAACATCTCATCCACATAATTGGTCTGCCACAGAATAGAAAGCAGTGGCATAAATGAAGTTATATTTTCAATGTGCGTGCAGTCTAAAACTATTCTTGTGCTAAGAATTTTTTATTTAACCCTGTAATTACTTCTGGAATTTACGATTTTAAAGAATGTTTCTGTAGGTGGCTGTTTCTGTTTCTTAAGAAAATAGACACATTTGTTCAACAATATAAATAAAATATCTGAATGTAATTTATGGGCATTTTTATGCTCCACAGATGAAGTGCAGTGAAAGAAATTTTGCTTTTTATTTCCAGTAACTTAATGAAAAGCATGTACAGCTCTATTACAACATGCAGCTGTAATATCACCATGTAACATATAAATCTTAAGAACTCTACACCACAGTCTTTTCTGTAACTATCCATTATGTCCTACTCAGAAGTCATTGTTTTATTTTGTTTTCTTTGATAGAAATATAAGTAGGGAGTACCTACTTTATTTTTTTAAATTATTCTTGGTACTAGGAGTTCAACAGTTTTGTCTTATAAATGCTTCCTTAATCCACTTCCACTGTTGGTTGCCACCATACTGCAATTACAAAATCTATTGTACCATAGATTCAAGTATGATATTTGACAAGATAAGAGAAGACATAATTCAAAAATTCCTTTTTTGGTATTTAACATCTGCTTAGGAGTTATTATTAAGGAAAATAAAATATGGAGAGTACTTGTTATTATCATTGCTAATAAAATTGCAACTTGTCTTGTTAAGGTGGTATTCTTAGCATCCATATAGTAGTTTTGCATCTGTTCAATATTCCTGCAGAAGGAATATGGGAAAATAATTGATGGCGTGTTATTTGCACAGTAACTGTCCAAAGATGGTTGCATCCAGCTTTTTGGCTATTTTTCAAGTAATTTGGTTCTCAAAATCTGGGACTTTATTTTAGGAATCTATGTGTGCACTACAAATCTATGCTCCCAAATGGCATAACAAGAACATTATGATTGCAGGGAAGTCTAACTACATTCATATGAATCAAATAATTCAAGAATGACAGCTTCCTCCCACATTATAAGAAACTAAATGCCATTCATAAAATAACCATCCAACTGGAAAATACACACAGACAAGCATTTTCTGCAGTACTGTTGTTATGTCCAACACTGCCATAATTCTTGCTGTTCAGCACTTTAAAGACGTTATGGTACACAGTTTCCCATACTCATACAGAATAACTGAGTACCCTATGGTGAAAATATAAGTTGAATAGCCATATGCCAGCAGTCTGCTTGCAAAGTGGGCAGGTTTTTGGTTGGCTCTAGCAGGTTTGGGGAAATGACCATTTCAGACAGGACCCAGTCAAGCAGAAAATAGGCAGATGCTGTAAGTTGCATAATCAGTACAAAGAATACTCATCTGCCATTTATAGTACATGAGATTAACTGATGGGATACCGACTGATTCAGGCTAATTTAATGACAACCTCTAACCATCTGGCTAGAAAGCTGTATTTTACAAAGGCCTAATGCTGACCCACATAAGTTAGCCTAAAAAACATTTGGTGAGTTTAATAATGGATTATACATCAAAGCAAGAACTCATTACTGTTACAAGTCATGAAATATTTATTTTTAATCTGACAGTTCTACTGCTTCTAAACAATAAGAGATTACACTGTGAAGCAATATATATAATAAATGACTGACTGCTTTTCTGCTGTGCTAGTAAATGCAAAGCTTTCCAAGCCCAATGATTTCACTTGCTGACAGTGGGAAACTCTGGGAAATAGACTCTCCCTTTTCTTCAATGGCATGAGGTCTTCTTTTGCTCTTTGGACTTAACTTACAATTTTGCAGCAATATTCCCCATAACAGTTGAATTAAACTGACTTGTTAATTTCTTTCTATATAGCTTGATTTCAGGAATAGTCAATATCCTGAAACCCAAATTATACCCATGACACTTTTGCATTAAATGTCTTTTGGAATATTATTAAAGAAGGAAATTGGTAGGAAAAAAATGCATAATACAGACCATAAACTGGCTGATAAGGTCCAATTTACTGGTGATGGTTTGGGATGTTGAAAGGACCCAGCCTGACTCTTAGAGGTTAGAGCTGGCAACTAGAAAGTTCACATCAGCAAACTTTAGTCAAAGGAAGTGAAGTAACCATTCAACTTCCTCAATGCAATTGTTATGGAGCCATTTTTATTAACAGACTCACATGTCAAATGTTGTTGAAATATGCAATGATGAGTGTTTTTCATGCAGGTTAAATTATTTTCTGACAACATATGTTGTATAAATGCGTAATGATGTATTCACATTTAAGATTTTCCTAATTTTTCTCTTTTTTATTAATGTTTAAATACAATTAGTGCATAATGGTGTACACAAATTGACGAACATGCTATGACACATTCTGTTCAAAGTATCAGGCATCTGTGAATGGAGGAAACTGTTAAAAATCAGAGCATATTTCCATATAAATTTTACACAGTTGTTAGGGGTACTGTTAAATTCTTTGTGGTAAAATACACCACCCGCACCAAAATATTTCTTGCAGTATACAGCATATATATTGATCTATATAATATTCCTTCACTAAAATCTGTGGACAAGTATATAATTACCTGTGAAGCTGTTTAAGTCGTAGTACCTACTTAGAGATTTCAGAAAACCTCATATTTCTATTCTGTTGGAAAAGCCCACAATTTGTCCTATTCAGGCAACACTGTTTGGTGGTTCCAACAGCCAAAAAATCATTTAAAACCTATATGCAAACAACACAGAGAAGCTTCCCTTCATCTGGAATGGATTGTTTACAAAAGTGAAAATGAAGCACATATTGTTTGAGAAACTGTATTTTCTTTTTATGTAAAAGTATATTCTAAGGCACATCCAAACCACTGTCTGGTCCCAGATCTATGCAGCTCTCATCCACGAAAGAAAGCTGACTCCCTGAGTAGCTCTGCTACTTCCAACCACTGGAAAGTGGCAAATCCTCTGGCATCTTCAGAGCATGAAGTAGTTCAAATAATAGTCAAGAAACTGCTATTCAGCACTTAGTTGTACTACCAGTTTTCTTGCTTCTTTGCAAATATTTTACGTTTAAATTCAAGCTTAAAGCCAAAATAGAGAAAAAATATTGTATTAGAAATGCAAAGTTTCTCATTTTAGCTTATTTTTTTTTGTCGCCCTGTAAAACCAGGGCGACATTTTTTAAGCAACAAAAGATATAGTACCTACCCCTCTCTTATAAAGGTAGCTCTCTCTTAATAAAACCTTTTCCCTCTCAGGATATTTCTTTTCCAAGTATTTCTTTTATGGTCCTAGTGTATTTCATTTATTTCACCCTTATGATTTCTATCTTGCCTTCTTTTTCTGTCTTTCTCAGGGCAAACTTTCTTTACATGGTTGACCTGAGAGCTACCTCTTGGTCAAGTTATGCCTGCTAAGACCCAAATGTGGATGCAGCAGCAGCGTGTCTGAACAGGACAGTAAAATCTGTCTTAGAGAGTGTTTGCACAAAACTGATCATGCCAAACCTGATTACACCAAAACTGATCATACCAAACAGACAGATAGTCATCAGCTGGGCCAAAAAATAAACATTCACCTTTTACACATAGAAGAGTAAAAACCAAATATCAGCATATCTGTCATTTTCCAGCTATGCACATGATTTGATGAAAGGAAAAAGGCTGAGATTTCTTCTTTCAATCAGAAAATCAAGAAGTGAATTAACTCCTACATGTATCTGTAATCTGATGCTGCAGGCAGACTCACTCGTAAATGGAAGACATTGACCACATTAGGGTGTTGTCTCCTGTATTTGTTTGCCTTTTTACAGAGACTATTAAATTTGATTTTATTTTTAGAACCCACAATGCAAAACCACTACAAGAATGTAGCACTCATTAAAACCAAGTCAAACCTCAAACATCTCTGTCTTCAAGTTCTTATGCAATTAATTCATGTTGTATGATTGTGAGAATAAACTAATTCCCAGAGACCCCATTCCTCACCTGTCACAGGATCTGCTGCCTATTGTTGTGATAAAACATATAAATATAATGGAGTCTTTACTCTGTTTACCATGGTGACAGAATATGTAGGTTGTCAATCTGGAAAACAGCCCGTACATTTTTTTTAGACCCAGAATCTAAAGATTTGTTCGAACGAAATATCAGCTGTATTTCCAAGAATGGTCTGCTCCAGTTTGTAACTGCATTTCTTCTTTTATCATCCTCTAGATATGCATCTTTAAAATGCAATTCTGTAAAAAGCATCAACTGTGAAATTAGGAGACTCCAAGTAGATTCAACAAATTTTCTTTTCTACCTTGCTTCCTTAAAAAAGGAAATAAAACAGTGTCAATAAAAGTGAACTATTTTCCAGTTTTCATTTTAATTATAGTGTAGACTTTTCTCAGATAAAATTAAGCATGTTTTTCATATAAAATGCTCCAATTTTATTTTGCCTTTGTTCACTTCTCTTAGAATGTTAAGCCTCAAGTTCATTGCAGCAAGGACTTCCCTCTGTTTTTACATCCTGAAAAAGTTCTGTTTGTGATTAACAGATCCAACAGAATGCCTTCCCTAAATGTTTGTTTATCACAATAAAAATTTTCCTTGACCCTTTGTAGAAATTTTCCTAGTTGTGACCACCATTTTCCTTTGAGCAGATACCAGTGTGATTAAACCTTTCCTCAGATCTTTATAAGTAAACTTTTGATAGGCTCATCATCAGTTTCAAGGCAAAGAATACCTGCTTTCCTTTCTTATTCTTCCTAAATTACTTGTATCCACCAACTGCAGAACTTTAGTCACAAGTGTTATCTCACAATGGCTCTGTAATCATAAGGCAAATATTTCTCTGTGACTGGTCACAAAGTTCTAAGTCCAAATGTTTGTTTTCTATGTTGCAAGCATTTGCTAGCACACATTTTTCACTTCACCCTCAGTGATAGTTGTTTGTGTTTTTTTCAGGCAACCTGAAACAGCATCCCCAGCTATGCTGTCCTCCAGACACTTAATGTCTTTTGGGTCTAAACTTTTCTTCAGACACTAGGCACTATGCCCCAGCAAATCAAGTTTAAAGTCCATCTCAGTAGGTTAGCAGGCCTACTGGCAAACTTGATGCTGTTTTACTGTCAGGTGTTTTCTGTCTCCCAACAATTGCTCATTCTTCAGAAAAGGTGGAGTGTTGTAAAAACCAAAGCTTTGCATGTAATACCTACTATGCACTCAGATGTTGACCGACAAGTTATCTCTACTCCTACCTCAGCCTTTCTGCTTTACTGACAAAATAATACAGAACTACCTTGGTTCCTGACCTGACCTCTTCAGCCTTGTCTCAGAGACCTGATATATTTAAGCTTGGTTTCTCTTTGCAGTATCATTGACTACACTGACAAACAAGAAAAGCTAATAGTACAAGGCTTTATTTCTTGCATCTGCTCTTTTCTTGAAAACTGAGAGGTGTAACACGAGAGGAATCTATAGAGGGAGTAACAAGATACATACTTCTTTACAATGAAATGAAGGATAGTGGCAATGTCACAGAGAAACATACTAAAGATGAACAACTGGAATGTTATTTTTGTCTAGCTTTATCAGAAGTTTATGTTTATTTGTAGTCTATTATTTACAGATGGCCAAATGAATAATTGGAACTAGTGAAAACGAAAGGGTAAATGAAATCTACTATGATTGCTATTTAATCATAAACCAAAGAACAAGGTTCACATAGAAATATATTTGTATTTTTAAATTCAGCATAGAAAGTATTCTGGATTTTGTATAGACAACAAAACACTTTAATAGGACTGCTCATGCCATATATCTTACCAGCATCTATAAAGTACGCATGTAGAAGACAGCTCTGTACATCTTCTGTTCCAAAAATCTGTTTATACAGATTCTCTGTTCATATTGATACAAATACTGTTGGAATGACTGTTAAACAAATAATAATTGACTTGAAATTATTTAATCAATTATAAGATTAAAATTGGGTTGGCTGATTTTATAAGCTATGGAAGATAAATAGTTTGATCTTGACTGTGACAATGGCACAGAAAATATACACAGATATGCACATTTTCACGCATACACATAAAGAAAATACATAATAATTGTAGCACAGAAAGAAGTGACTGAGAATTTTAAATGAAAACATGAGAATATGCAACTACCTGTGCATTAAGAACATATTTCTTTGCTGGTTTAGGTTTATAAACAAATTAATCTTGCAAAGAAGACATTTTTTACAATTAGAGGAATCAATGGCTTGACTACTCAGACTAGAGTTGTAAGCAGAATAAATAGCTTGATAACTTTCCCCATGAGCTTCAACCACAAGTTTAGTTCAAAAGGCATTTTACATTTATTAAAAGGTACCCTTCTACACCTTTAATTTATATTTGATCTCATTAGTAAAATAATTTTGGTTGTTGTTCAGTTGTCACAGAGTATTACCTAATAGAGTAATTCAGGCTGCCACAGTTATTTTTACCTAGTTCAGAGTGGTCCTTATGATTCTTTTGGGATCTATTTGATATCAAAAACAGTCTGCGGTCTGGAAATTGGTCATGTATTACAACACATCCAAATGCACTTACTATCTATGGGCACTTCGTCTGTTTTTCATTTCTTCGTTATTTGAAAGTATTGTTTTAATGAGAGAAAAAATGATATATCTTAACATCTAGACCCCAGATCAATGTCATGGACTCCTGACACCCTGCCTCCTGCCCCTCTGCCCCTTGATGCCACTGTCAGTGCAAGCAAGATGATGCCCATGTTATACATGTGAGGTAGGATTGTTTCAAACCACACTGACACTGTGGAACCAAGGGGTAGTGTGGGTCTTACCTGCATTCAAACTGCATTTGCACAATTGCCTGTTGCTGTCAGAAGACACAGAACTTCAAGTGTCCTGGCAGTCTGAGGCAGGCGGGGCATTGGGTGAGTTGCCATACGGGTGCATTGCTGCTCATTTTTCTTACTGCCTCAGTGAGGTTTAGTTTATAAAAGGTTGTCAGACTCTATTACTGTTCACATCTCTCTTCTTGGACAGAAAGGAGAGGATTTTTCATAACTTCCCCACTCTCTCCCTTACAACAACCAATTGTGTACATTTGGAAAAGTCATGAGCAGTCAAAAATCATTACCACAATAACAATTTCTAAGAAAACATGATATTTAAAATGCAAAAACAATTAGTAAGTGCAAGCTACTGAGTTTTTTTAAAGGGAAAAAGAAACCCCAACCACTATTTCTCTGAATACTCTATGTCTTGTATTCGTTTGACTTACCTGAATGCAATGCATTTTCCCTACCAATAGGATCTTGCATTGGAAAGGAAATGAAACCGTAGTCATAAAATTATTTACTGGATGTAGTTGATATAGATAGACTCTTTTAAGCTCTCTGGAATCCATATTAGTTTTGGAATTCAGCAGCTTTTGTGACTATAAAAAAATAATATTATTGTTTCTAGCTTCTATATATTTACTCATACCAATATGTAATACATTAAGTTTGGCCATATTAA
The DNA here is from genome assembly GCA_013400955.1 of Drymodes brunneopygia. Taxonomy (NCBI): domain Eukaryota; kingdom Metazoa; phylum Chordata; class Aves; order Passeriformes; family Petroicidae; genus Drymodes; species Drymodes brunneopygia. The sequence continues at coordinate 331,653 of VZTZ01028249.1, read as the reverse complement.
CAGTTGTTAAAACCTCTCTGAATTTCATTTTGAAATAAAAAATAACTGTGAATGAAAACATAAAAGAAAAATCTCTCATTAGAAATTTTTTTCTAAGACTGAAGAGAAAGACCTATATTTAAGAAACTTTAACAAGTATGCTTTTTTACATTATGTACTAAATTTAATTCTTTATGTAATAGATGATATAGCCAATCGCTTAGTGTAGTTAACAAGAAAACTTGTGTTCTTCTGTTTGTTTTTATGTTACATATAGCAGCTCTCCTCAATCATGTACAAGTGATAAGAAAACGCTGCATTGGTAATAGAATTTTAGGTACTGCAAAACAGAGATGATTTCCATTTAAATATTTTGATTGCCATTTTCCAAGTTAAACAATAATATTATAATTTTTCTATCCAATCAAATCTGAAAATCAAGATCACCCTCACATTCTTCATTAAAAGGATGAGAAAAGTTTAGATTCATTTATACTGAAAGGAAAACACTTCATTTTTCATGCTAATGGAGATTACTTGTGCCATTTTCGGATTAAATGGTGATGTGTGAGAAAGAATAAATGTTTGAGTCAACTGTTGTCCTAAAAATATTTTAGCTTAAAATTGGAAATCCAGATTTCTCCCTCCAGTTTATTTTGTGCAACAGAATAACGTAAATAACCCGTAGAAGTTTTAGATGTTCTTTCTGAATGTCATATACCAAGAAATAAAAACAGCTATGTTGATGTTCAGAGACATAGTTTTTACCATGGATACACAGTATCTTGCAAAAAAATCTAGATGAAGTGTAGGAGACCACAGTAAAATAACTTTATAAACAAGTACATACATACATAGAATGTTAGAAACACAGAATTATTTGGGTTGGAAGGCACCTTTAAGATCACCTAGTTCCAACCATCCTGCCATAGGCAGGGACACCTTTCACTAGACCGGTTTCCTGAAAGCCCCATCCAACCTGGCCTTGAACACTTCCAGGGATGAGGCATCCACAGCTTCTCTGGACAACCCGGCTCAGTGCCTCACCACATTAATAGTAAAGGTTTTCTAATTTCTTCTTAATATCTAATTTAAATCCGTTCCCTTTAAGTCATTCTTCCTTGTCCAATCATGCCTTTGTGAAAAGCCCCTCTGCAGCTTTCTTGTGGGCCCCATTTAGGTACTGGAAGGCTGCTATAAGGTCCTGCCTTATCTTCTCTACCCTGAATAGCATCAGTTCCCTGAGCCTGTCCTCACAGAGAAGGTGCTCCAGTCCCCTGGTCTTTTCTCTTTGTATATATACACACAACATTTTTCTGAATGTTTTATGTCCTGCATAGAATTGAAACCTACCTACTGTAAATACAAATAGTGGATACTAACCAACAATCTATCATTATGTGTTTTTAGGTTAGCCAAACTATTAGCATACATTTAGAAATTCAGTTCTCAGATGTACATGGGTATACTCACTTCAACTCTCAAATGAACATGGGTATACTCACCTTGAGAAAACTATTTCTTCTTTCAGTCTCATTTAACAAAAGACGTATCTAAATTGTTGAATGTAGGAAACAATGATGAAAAGAATCTGAATCTTCAAAGCAGAGATAATAAAATATATAAGGAAACAATAAAATAATATTTTACACTAAAGATGTCTCATACTACTTAAGACCACTTTACATTTTGTTTTAATTTTGTTTTTGTTTTTTCTGTTGAGTGAAGCAGTCATTTTGTGTCTCATAATTTATCATCATCTTTTTAGAAAACACCATAATACAGGTTTAATTGTGTAAATTACCTTGAAATATTTCAAAATACATTTAGTAATTTAGTTATTTGATTTATTTCCTATTATATTTCATGGCTTCTATTTTAGGCACAAGCAATGTTGGCTCAAAGCCCAGGGTGCTCAGTCATTTGTAATTTTGATGTTTTGCATATGGTACAAACAAGAGAGCAGGAAGATTCCTTGAATAACTTTAATAACCTTGAAAAAGCAAGCAGAGTCTCCCCAAAAGTAGATGTGCACTATAAAAAATATATATATTTCCAGTTGGAAGACCTACTAGTACTCTTTGGCAAAATGCCCAGGCTTCTCTGTGTAATTCACTGAGGAATACTTCTGTCTCACTCTGTAAATAAGTAGGTAAGATTAGATTTCACTGCTCAAAAGAGACAAAGAAGGTATCTTATATATAAACATATCTTTTTTAACTGTTCTTTGATAAGCATGGATCAAACTGGATCAAAACCCAGCTACTTTTTACAAACAATGAGTTGTGAAATCCCACACAAATGGGTATGACACGAAGCCTCTTACATTCTTGTTAGTGCTATTGTCCTCCAACTAACCCTCAAAGCCAAAATTTTAAAGGATAGGATTTTCTCCCAAGATATTTTGAAATACATTAAGTGAAGCACTCAACTCCTCACTGACTATGTCTCTTTAGTCTGTGAAAATAAAAGAATTCCAAGCCTATCTTTTTGTTGTGCTCTGGGCAAGTAATCAAACATGGTCTGCTGGGATATCAGCCTTTCAATTTGATGGTTTAAGAATACGTATCATTTTCAAGTAAGAAAATTATACCCTTCAGAAAGTATTTTCACTCTTTTTAGGGAGTGTTTTCAAACCTGCCCAAACATTTCTATTTTCCAAATAATGGCTTTGGTTTTCTTGCTGGTATTTTCTCTGATTTGCAAGTCAAAAGAAAAGATGTGAGGGACATTGTTTTGTTAACCTGTGCCCTTACCAATTAATGTAGTAATGTAGGCCTTCACTCTTTTCTTCTTCCTTTTTCAGAAAGATTATTCTCAGCCTGTGCTTTGGACACATTAACCTTCTGCTATTCAAGGAAAAGGAATCTGCATGCATGAGTTGCTACACTACTCTTTGCTGTTCTTGTGAGACACTATTGTCTCAGTCCTTTTCTGAGTGCTATTAGGAAATGGTTCAATTTTTGAAATTAGAATCTGAAGCTTGTTAAATTGTACACTAAGTCCAGAATTTTCTGTGAGAAAACAGAGTGTCTCCTTATTTCACTCAAAAGTCAGTCTGAAGCTCAGGAGATAGTTCCTCTTTAGTCTTGAGAAAAATAATACATCAATGGCATAAAATATTAAAAAAGCAAGAAACAGGCAAACTGAAACCTGTATTCTGACCCTGAGCAGCAGGTGAAGGAATAAGCTATTAGTGCAGAGTTGAGAGACAGGCAAGCATTACCCTTTATACACCAAGTTTAACTCAATTCCTCAGTCATTCTCTGCCACAGGTGATTTTATCTCAGCCTTAGGGAGGAGCTCTTTCAGGAGTGATGACCATTTGTTCGTGGTAAGACAACTTTATAATTGTTTTCTTGTTCATTTCCTTCCCCATCATGAGCAGTTTCAGAAATAGAACTTAGACAGGAAAACAGCAAAAAAAATTTTAATTGATCCACAACCACTTCTTTAGGTGACCAAAAATATAACAGACTGCACAAAGTAACCGATTCACTAGATACAAATAGATAGTAGGGATAGTAAATAGAGATTTTCAGGGTCCTTCTCTGTGCCCTAGAATAATAGAAAGAGCTTTTGGCAAATAAATGAAAGCTCTTAGACTACAGAAATTCTGAGGGCTTAATATATTCTGCAGCATTGTGTCAACACTTAGACTTCCCTGAAAAAATAGCACCCTAGTGAGTTATAAATATGTAACTAATCCTGTTTTACACAGAGCCAACCCAATTTTTATAAGCACTTTGACGTGAATGAAAGAACATGGCAAGATTCCCTGAAACTTTTTTTCCATCATCATATGCTAATTTCTAGAATCTGGGATTTGTGGATAGTTTTATGACAGACCTGGAGACTCCTGACTGTTAGTTTTGCTCTTCATATGCCCTATGCTTTTAGCTTTACAGGAATGAGCTTGTTTTTGTGCAGGCAGTTAACATTGGAACTGCCCCAGAAGAATGTTTCTGAGCCATGGGCAAAACTTAAGCATCTCTTAGCTACATACTGCTGATAACATTTGGAACAAGTGCACTATTCAAAACAAGACGCGTAAAGTTCAGGAATAAGGAGTATAAAATCTTGTTCTGGATCTGAAATTTGTACATAAGTTGCAATAGCTATGCCACACCTTATAATTTTCACTTTTGTTTCAATTATAAGAGCATTATATCTAAGGTAACTGAAATATTTTATTTATTGCCTTCCATTTCTTTATAAGAAAAACAAAAGCCAACCACACAGTTAACACCCTCCCTAATATCTTCACATGCATTCACAAAACTATAGCAAAGTGAAGAAAAAAAACAAAAAAAAGGAAAAAAAGAAAAAAAAAAGGAAAAATTGTGTAATAAAAATGTATCTTTGAGTAATATTTTGCATTAAAATATCACGATTGTCATTCCTTCTTTCTGGCATCTTTAGCTCATATATTGAAATAATTGTATTCAGAATCCTGAAACTTACATAAGTTTTATAAAGTTTTACGGTGAGGAATTCATAATCTCACTTTGATTTATAATTCTGTTTGTTTTCTTGATGTCAACACATCAATGTCCCTAGAATAAATGTGACTCAACAACAGAGAAGTTCTGAAGAAAGAGGACTTATATTTTGGAATCTCTCTTGAGAGACTGAAGTAAATACTGAGCAATGACATTATTGTTCACATACAAACAAGGCAGAGAAACTTCACAGTGGCTTGGCCCCTGCAGTCTAAAATTTTAACCAAAGGGAATCTGGTCCTCACTTTCAGCTCATAAATCAGCTATATTTTGTTTGTTTTCCTTCAGAAACTGAGCAGCTGGGGATGTAGTTGAGAGGAAACTGGAAGTTGTTTCTTGACCTGGGAAATGCTCCTAGACTACACCCCTCCTATAGGCCTCTGGTAGCTTCTCTGTGCTAATGATGCACACAGTAGCTGGTTTTCAGTTATATAAGACACCTCTTCAGAGGAGACAATGGCAGTCCAACAGTGATTTAGAATAGTCATTAGTTTTATGGAAAACTTAATGTCTTCAGACAAAATCAGACTGAATTGAACCAAATATAAGGTAAATAATGTAAATTTTTTTTGTTGTTGGTTTTCGTATTTTTCATTTATTATCCTTATTCTTCAGGAATATTTTATTGGATTCTGAATGACACCAATTTTCAAACTCTTGAAATCCTTGATTAAATACAAATCAAAGAAAACCACTCTGTAAATACATTTTTATTTTACCCCAAATTTCTACTTTTCAAAATATGACATTAAACCTTTATTATTCAGTAAATTACTGCAATGAATACATTTTCTTTTATACATAATTAATCTACTCTGTTTAAATCAGATTAATTTAATCTGCTTCATAATGGACACTTTAGGTTTTTTTTTAACATTTTTTTAATTGTCTCACTTTCATTGGTTCACTATTTGAATTTCATAGATTCATTTATTTTATTGGACAAACTCTGCTTCTAAGATAGATACATTTTGTGGATGATAACCCTTTGCGGAATCCTGCGTTCTTCTGAGCAGGTTTCAAAAACGCAGTTTAAAAAAATCAAACAATGAAGTTTAGATTCTTGCAGAAAACCAGAACACATACTCAAATTTAATTAGCTTAATTGTGAAAGATAAGGGAAGAGTCTACAAGGTATAACTAATAGCTATCTTTAAAAGGAAACTATTATAATTTTTAGCACACAAATTTTGTCCAAAACAGTTACAGGGGTTCTTCTGAGATTATACCTGTGACAATAACATATACTTTCCAAGAGGAAAAAAAAGTCCCCTTGTTAATTGTTTCCTATGAACAGAGTTTACAACAAACTCGTCTAGAAAGACATCCCAGAAAGGGGAATGGAAAACACCTAGTAATTTATGTAGAGAACACATCACAGGAGGCATACTTGTTATCAATTAACACATTTGTTTAGTTTGAGAAAAATACAAATGTCAGGATCATTCATTTTAAGTAGTTTGTAGCAGAAAGGGGTATTCACATGCCTTGTGATGTACTTTGTGTTCAATATACCTAAAGGACGTCAGATCTTTCCTTAATTATCACCCACAAAAAGCTATTCTTTTCAATTTCCCTGAATATGTCTTTGGATTTCAACACATTAAATATGCTTCCAAATTATATGTGTTTAGTACTTTATTTGTAGGAAATACAAGAGTATATGTAATTTTTGAGTTGAACAGCACATGACTAAATATTTCTGAAATGAAGAAATAAAAAAGTGAGTGTGTGTGCACAGTAAACACAGACCAGTATAAAATTTTTATCCTACACCTCTTCCTTAGTAGTTCGTCGATTTTGTGAAATACAACTAAAACAGTCTCTTTTTTTTCTACCTATCATTCTATTAGAAAAATGTTAATAACGTAAAGTCATAGATTTTAATGCAATTTTTTTCTTGTTACCTAATTTAAATGTTCTTTGAAAAGTATTCCTAAAGACAATATGAAATTATTTCGCCAACCAGAATTGCTGGATCCTATATAGTCATCTTAATGAATTTTCCTATATAATTGAGGTCTTAAGTAACTTACGTGGTGTTAAGAAGAGATTGATTCACAGCTGAGGCTTCTTTCTTCAGTAAAGAAAAAGAAAACTATATATTTCAAAGTGTGAACTAAACCACAAACATGAAGTTCTTTGTAATGCCTGAGGGGACAGCTTAGTCTGTGGGTAAAAAACGATATGAGACAGTAGTCTCATGACACTAAGATAGGATCTTTGCTCAGGATTTTTGTAAAAATCTGTTTATTGTGTGCATAACAATAAGGAAAGTAAAATTGGTTTTGTGCTCTTCTGCGGACTACAGTACAGATTGCCTCAATCTTAATCATAGACTTTTTCTCTTAGAAATTAACCTTTGAGGCTTTCAATTTCTCTTGAAAAAAAAAAAAAAAAGAAAAGAAAAAAAAAGAAAAAACAATTGGAGAACACTTTAATTCTATTTGGTTTAGCTATAGTACATCTTTTGCATACATATTCCATATACATTCTAAAATAATAGAAAGAGCATTCTATTATTTTATATGAATGAATTATATATATATATCTTATATAAGTAAACCACACTGGTTTATATTAATCCAAATAAATATTAGAAGATAAGAGAAAAATATTGTTGTTTCCCACATGTCAGATATTGAGGCACATCTCCTTTAAAGATTTACTTTTATTTTCTTTAAAGCAAGCTGACTACAGAAGGGAAATTTAGTATAAAACATATCTCTTGTTAAGTGCGAAAATGACCTCAGTCAAGGATCATGTTTGTCAGCTTTGAAACTAATACTGGCTCATTCTGGATAAACATAGATAACTCTTGCTCTTGCTCTGATTTGATGTCAATGGAAAATTTCAGAGTTCTTATCTTCCCACAGAATTTCATAGGCTATGTTTTTAGAATTTTAAGTGAGTGCATTTTTAACAAAAACCAATAATCTTGCTGCAGTTCACAGAGAATCTGCATGTTTTACTCTTGCTTCTTTTCTATCTAGTAGACAGATATGAAGCTTATCATTTTGTGCATGCATTTTTTTAAAAAGTTCTTATTTAAAGAAACAAAAGGGAAATTTCTGTTAGCCAGTAGAGAACTTGAAATTAAAAATGAGAAGATGGTGTTCTACAAGGAGTTCTCTTGAGGATTTTTTTGGCAATGCTTTCATTTAAGTTTGAGTTTGGCTCAATTACTGTAGTCTTCCATTGCTGAGATGGTACAAGCACAGAGGGTCTTAATCTAAGAATTTGGATGACTTCTTGTTTTAAAGAATATGGATCCATGTTCAAATATTGTTAACAATGAAGGCACCAGGAAGCATAAGGCAGTAAATGACTGAAAAATTGAGAAAAAGTGGGGAAAATGTTTTTAAAATAACTATAAAGTCTTTAGCTTTGAATATGTTTTGTTTGCCTCCATTTGGCTCTTCATTTCAGCAAATGTACATGTAATTTATCAGTTTTCAATGCAGTAATGACCTACGACCTCACTGTTTCACAAACTTGGTAGAGAATGCCTTATCAAGTCACATAACTCATTTTAAAAATATATTAGGCAAAGTGTAAGTTAAAAGCAGATCTTGAAGAGAGGAAATACAAGGTAACTATTCAAATTGCTGCGTTGAATTTGTTGGCCGGGTAAGGTCACACAGTCTTTAGTGAAACTGTCTGAAAAAAAATTATTTGGCCTCTCACAAGTTTAGCTCAGGTCATGCTGCTAATCTTTGAAACAATGTGGGATATTGTGGTATTAGCATGTTAATGCTGTGAGTAGGTTTATTCACACTGCTGTTGGAATTTGATTCCCTTTGCTTTCCACCCCCGATGGATATTATGTCCTGTGCACATAATAACTATGGGTCTAGAATTTTCACAGAACTTGAAAACCCTAAGTGAAATAAAAGTTAAAAATAATGTTCTGAAGTCTAATTTCTAAAAAAAGTATGAGAAGCTTCACACTTAGCATGTTTTTTTCATCTCTCTCTGAAGTAGGAAGCTAACTTTTTTGACTACATTAGGACTAATATGCATGTTGAAAAAATGCTGCTCTTAGTCCCTTGATATTGATATCTCATATGTCCCCTGACCTCTTCATTTTGTCTATTTGTATTTTCAAGATGCAGTGTTACAGATTCTGTGTATTTTGTCTTTAAGACTGAAAATAAAAAACTTGCAATTTAACCAAGTTGGTCTCTTACCTCTTCATTTTGTCTATTTGTATTTTCAAGATGCAGTGTTACAGATTCTGTGTATTTTGTCTTTAAGACTGAAAATAAAAAACTTGCAATTTAACCAAGTTGGTCTCTTACCTCTTCATTTTGTCTATTTGTATTTTCAAGATGCAGTGTTACAGATTCTGTGTATTTTGTCTTTAAGACTGAAAATAAAAAACTTGCAATTTAACCAAGTTGGTCTCTTACTCAGCTGAATTTGAGGATCACCTCCTGAATTACAAATTGCTCCTTTTTCCTCCCCTCCCCCTGCTTCCTTTCCTTACCAAAATCACTATGATATAAAGCTAGGGAAAGGTTAGATGCATCTTTCTTCTTGGATACTTGAGATTTTTTGAGAAGAGTTGGTTCCATTTTTTTCCAGATTAATACAATCAGGAGAATTTCCTCTGCTCTGTAGAAAATTTTGCTCAGCACCAAGGTCAGCTCCACCATAGCCTCGTGGCAACAGGCAGAAAAATACGCTCTTTTTTAATAATTCAATTTGACCTATGTTTTTGATGTCTTCCATTTGTATACACTTTATTCAAACAGCACAGATCCATATTTTCCTCACTCAGCTGTTTTAAAGAGGGGCATTTATTTGCAATGCTAACTGCTTCCTTCCTGATTTTCTAAATTCAGATACCTGTAAGAAATTCTTGTGCATTGTTTCTCTATATTGATGGAATAAATACAGAAAAACCTTATGTTTAAGTCCCTAGTTTTGGTTTTCTATCTTGCTTGGTTTTTTGCTTTTGATTTAGCTGCCCTTTTCATTATCATAGCAAACCTTGTTCACTATGAATACAAAATCTTTTTACATATTATCAGTTTGAGTTACCTAATAGGAGTAATGATATATATAAAAGTTTCTAAAAAATGCTAAAAATTGGAATTTTTCCATGCCACCCAACGTGAGTTTCCTATTTTTAGATTTCTACTCTCTCTGGAAACTCAGCACCATATTTATTTTCGAGGGTTAAAAACATCCTAACTTATTTCGAATGTAGAGCAACCATCACTATCTTCCTTGTATGAAATCAACCAAGGATGTCAGAAAATTCCCCAGGGGAAATCTCTAGACTCAAAATCCAGTAAGCAAAACCAAGCTGTGTTCTTGAGTAATATTACAGACTGTTCTACAGCGGGTGCTGTTGAAGCTTTAACGATTTGCAGGAAATAACTGAACATTTCTTGCAGAAGAAAGAGTAAACAAAAGACATGATGCTGTAGATCTCATATTAGTGTGGTTCCTTAGGGGGAGTTCTGTCCCCCACTCCACTGAAATTTGATGTAAAATACCTTTTATCTTAGGAGCAGTGACTAGAGGCCAGAACTCCTACAGTGAACATTGCTTGCTGGAATGCACAGCTACCTGGTTTACCTATTTTTTATAATAATTCAATAGAAGAGGGATTCAATGTTCTTGTACGAAGTCTAAATAATAAATGTATGTTTGGACTCTATCAACCCCTTTAACTGAGTTTAGGAATCCCTCTTTTCATGTCTATTATCTACCTATCCTGCAGAATACACAAAGACACAGAGTACACAATCCTATAGTATAAAACGTATAATAAGATATCACTCTTTCAGGAATTTCAGTTCTTTTTCCCATATTCAGTTTACTGAAGTAAAATGAACTGATGCAAAAAATCTACATTAGAATAAAGCAAAGCTCAAGTACATTTCAACATACTTTTGACGAGTCAAACAATTATTTATGTATTTTAAAACTCTAATTTTCTTAGGAAAATGTATTTGATAAATTGGCATGAATTTCCTTTAAAAGTTGTGAACGTGACATTAATCTTGAAGATTAGAAATGCTGCTTCCCTCAGGAAGTTCAGAATTGTGTTAGATGATGTTGTAGCTCTATGTGCTCATTTAAATCAAATGTAACATAAGATGGAGGGTGAAACAGCAACAAGGGAATCTTTCAAGAGAATTTGGAAACTTCTGATGCAAATGAAAACAGACTGCTCAAAGTGACTCATTAAAAGTTCTCAGTAGAGGCATCCCATGAGCCATGCTATGAGGCATGAGCTTAGGATCACAATTCTATTAGTTATCATGCTGGTCTTAGAGTTGGCTTAAGTCATACCACTGACAGCTCTGGTTTTAGACATTTTTATTTATCTTTCTTAATATTATTGATAAGTGAACAGTTTCTACAATAATATTTGTAGAATTACTTCTTACTTTGCCTCCTTTGACAAAGCCTGAAGCTACACACATAAATGATCAAAGACATGGTCCAAGGCTAAATCCTAAGTTAAATTACCTTTTTTTTTTGTTCTTTTTCTACTATTTTTATAGTAAAAATAATCCATCAATCAAAACATTACATTCCCTATTTCTTCTTTAATCCAGTCTATATTTATTTTGTCCTTCTTTTATCATTGAAAGTGATACAAAACACATGGGTAATAATTATATTCAATTTTAAAAGAAAAAAGTATTGAATTACATACAAAAGTTAATTTTTGCCAAAAGTCTCCAGGGTAGTTAATAGAAATATTAAAGCTGCTTTTAAATTTTATAATAATGACTTGAATGAATCAAGAATGTCATGCAGAACAAAAATTAGGAATACGTGTATAATATATCTGAAATGTTAGCTTTTCTATCTTTTCAATATAGTTGTCTGTTGGCATTGTTTTAATTAGGTATATCCTGATTTGAAAGAAATATTCCATTGTTTGTACTACTTTCCAGTTGCAAGGAATTTCATTAATATATGATTTTTTCAAATGAAAGTATTATCCAGTGCATGCATTGGTTGTCCATGACTGTAGGTGGTCAAAGAATTTGGTTTTAGATATAAGATAAAAATTCAACCTGCAATAATTGTGTGTACACATCTATTGATCCTGTCAGACTTGGAATTCACTAGTGACTAATAGGAAGAGATCTCACTTTTTCTTGTCCTGTGCATGGACATGTTAATTGCATGCTTCAGAGGTTCTGTATTCGAAACTGAATGGCCAAACAAGATGAAGACTGTGATAAACAGCCTTGAAATGAGAACTAAGCTTCCATTAAAAAAATCAAAATTAAAAAAACCCAAGAAAATAAACCACCAAACAACATAAAATCATAAGCAGGCAAACAGTAAATGGAATCCATACAAGGTGTTTAATTTAGTACATTGCAAATCCGTTGGTAGGGACTGAAAAAATATCCAGCCTTCCAGAGAGTTCCTTAGGGTCACAGAATTTATGCCTAGTGTTAGAGATCACATCTGAAAAAATTATCACTTTAGCTTGTAGACATAGAATTAGGCTCTGCTACTTACTTTAACAGTAAGTAGCACCTTAGTCAAGCTTACTTTACTGATTTCAAAGGTCTGAAACTGAATCCAAATATTCAATATGCACATTAATGCTAGTCAGCAAATATTTGCTTTACAATCAAGGTTAAGACACTTTTATGGGTCAATTCTATAGTAAGAGAAATTGAACCGTGTCTTAAATGTGCCTACTTTTACACTTTGTGCTGATATAAAAATAGAAGCTTTAAACAATTGTATACAAAGGGTTCAGACAACTAGAGAATATTTTTTGTTGCCTTCCATCCCCAACCATTTTGTGATTCTATGATCCAGTTTCTCAGAAAAAGTGGTACAAAGAAAAGTGTAAAACAAACTCACCAGATACAGTTTTGAATGTAAAGAGTACAGATGTCAACATAAACAAGCTATGTTCTTTTCAATAAAAATGACACTATTTTAATCCATACTATAGTATCAACTTTTCATGTCCCAATCAATGTTGCATTATAAATTATTTTTAAATCTTTATGGGTTGGCACCATGACATTCAAAAAGCTTCTCTACTCCTAAAACAGCTTACATGTTGCTTTGACAGCTGTTTCAATGAACAGGATTTGACTTGGGGTCCAGCTAATATTTGTTGTGATTAAATGTAAGGGGAAGTGTAAATTGATACTATTATCTACATTTTATTTATGATAGTAATGAAAACAGTCTAATGTAGTGTAAAAAAGATAATAATTGGTATATGGCGCATTAAAAATCATTAAGATCAATGAGAGGAACCTAGATTACCATGTTTTATAATTAACTTAAATGCCAAATTATTGCTTTGTGTTTTCTTTTCTTTTAGTTTAAGCAATTCAAAGGAGAGGGTTAGCCCAGTTTGGTGCATGCTCATTGCATCTAGACGTGATCAGCTGACTAAAATCTGCCCAGTCTGCTGAATGTGGGAAGTCAGTGCAGCAGCATTTTGACAAAGAAATATTTCAGAAAGATTGATTTGTTTAGTATTCCCTTTGGACAGAAGATTGTGGCTCCCCCTTCATCCTTCTGGATTTTCTATGCAATGATTATCACTCTTCATTAATTATATAGTGTGAATTGAAGAGTGAAATTATATATTTTTAATTCCCCTCCAGGGAACAAAGCTACAAATTATGACATTTAGTAGAATTAAACTCACAGATTAAATATAGCTAGTTTAATAATTTATAGTATTTAGTACTAAATCAGTACTGTAGAAATTCTACATACTTAGAGAAAGAGGAAAACCTATTTAATGAATATTGTTCTTAAAGTTATTATTTAAATCAACTATTTTCGAAAACTCTTTGTGTTCCATACTAATTCACTGATCAGTGTTGACTTGGTATGATTATTATTATTTTTTTCTGTCTAGAAGTGCAAAAAGGAAGTGAAATAACAAAGGAAGAAATTGAGATATTACTGCAAACTCAGATGTCATCTATCTCAAACATCCTTGCCCAGCATATATCATAGAAACAACAGCCCTTTCAGGAAACATAAGTTTTAGAATTCTATTTCTAAAATAATATACCATTTTTATGGATGCTCTGTATAGAGAATTATTTTCCTGCACAGTAAGTTCCCCACTTACTGCACATACTGGCTATCCTGGAGTCATCCTATGTGTTCTGACACAGCAAAGAGACATCTGAGAAAAGTCGTGATGGAAAGAAAGGTATTGCTACATACAAAGGAATAGTTCTTTACCACTGCTTCATCCCAAATTATTCTCTGAATAGAGTGAACAGTGTAAAATGGAACATCAACAGCTACAGAGGCAACATACAGATTATGAGCCGTTAGCTGAGTGCACCTGAACCTAATCAGAACAAATTAGAACACAATGCATGCAACTTGTTCTTGTAGCTGTATCTATGTTAGTAAATGACACATGATCAAGATGTAGGTTTGGACATTGGCAGGCTACAGTACAAGAAGTGAATTTTCTGTCTTTCTTCCTTGCACACCTTCAGTACATGAGAGATAGCAATCCCTGAGGCAATATTCTAATAGAGCTTTGGGAACTGCAGGATCATGTTCAAGACCCATAATAAACAATGCTTTCTACTACATGCATGAAGAGAGAGAAGAATTAACTCTATGCAAGAGAAACAGCCTAAATGACTTTCTGTCAATAAACTTATCTGAACTCCTGAGATGGTGAGAGTCATAGAAAGTTTCAAAAGAAAAAATTCACAGCACAAAGAAAATACATGTGGTTGTTTTTTTAAAGATACAGGAGTTTGGCTTATGTCTTTTTTTGGTTACATTTTCTTGTTCTTTAATATGAAATCCCCTTCATTTAAATATGAAGTTTAGGAAATNCCCTGTGCTACCTGGGCTCACGCCAGAGCGCCCCCTGCAGCCGCGGGGGAACCATCGCATCCGGAGCGCCCCCTGCAGGCTGTGACTGGAACTGCACCAAGGGAAAAGGTGCCCGAGGCCAGGCAGGCTGCCACTGGGTTTCTGGTTGTTTGTTGGTTAATGCCATAGTTGTTATTATTTGTTAGCTTTATTTTAGATATTAGTAAAGAACTGTTATTCCTATTCCCATATCTTTGCCTGAGAGCCTCTTGATTTTAAATTTATAATAATTCAGAGGGAGAGGGGTTGCAGTTTTTCCATTCCAAGGAAGGCTCCTGCCTTCCCTAGCAGACACCTGTCTTTTAAACCAAGACACAGCCCTCAAGCATCAAGAAAAAAAGCCTAATTTCTTCTTCAGCATAATAAAGAGGAAATGGAAAAATGCTCAAATTAAAATAAGGTTTAATATTTTGCTGGGAAAAGAAAACTGGAGAAATAATAGTGACATCTTAGACATATCTTAGACAATGAGATTGCCAGAAACTCTGATTTAATTTAAATTATGACCTAACTTTGAAGGAGACTGCAAGACTGCAAGTGTGTTCTGAATTGTAAGGAGATTCACAGATTCCCACCGGCAGGCAGATGTTCAGCAATCCCTAGGAAAGCAAGGCTCCATCATGCCTAATTGTGACTTGGGGAACACAAGCACCATTATTCTGAACATCCCCCATTCCTTCTTCTTCCTTTTAGATACTGAGCAGGACACCATTTACCATGGAATATCCCTTGGGTTGTTTGGGGTCATCTGTCTTGCCTGTGTCCCTTCCAGTTTCTTGTGCACCCCCTGCCTCCTTACTGGTAGGGTAGTTCTAGAAGCAGAAAAAGTCTTGATGGGGTGCAAGCATTGTTCAGCAACAAAAATACCTCTGTATTATCAATGCTGTTGCCAACACACATCCAAAATACTGCCCCACATTGCCTGTTCTGAAGAAAATTATCTCTATCCCCAAGATCAGCACAGGAACATTCATAGGTAGATACAATTCCTAATTTGTTTAATGATACATTGAAAAAAATATAAGCAATTGTTTAAATGGAAATATCAATGTGAATTTTGGCTATTTATTAATTTTATCCTCTTCTTTTTCACGCACAACACAGTCAAATTCTATCCATTAGAGAAGCAAATTGTAATGCAGGTTTCCAATCATCTTGAAATCAAAACATGAGATCAAATTTTCAGTATTAAAGGTATATATATGGATTTGTGGTAAGTGTCTGAAGATTTAATTTGTATTGTTAATTTGTATTGATAATTCAGAGAGGAGGAATATCAATTTGTTTCCTTGTTCAGGCAACTTAAAAATAGAGAAGTTACCCAGAAAGATGCCATAAAACACATGGTTCTTTTTATTTGATCTGTGCATAAGAAAGAGTTTTGTTGCCTTCAAACTGGTTAGAGATGCATTCTTTTTCGGATGCATGGTTTTTCTCTTTAGTGTTTTCCATAAAATTGACTTAAGACAATGGAAAAGGTGTGGGGAGGAAAGAGTAATTTAGACTATATGAAGCTCTTAAGGTACAAAACTATTTCATTGGAACAATACTGGAATTCATAATTATTGTCATGGAAGACCAGTATAATCATCAAGAAAAAAAAAAAGAAGAAACAAACTAGAATGTAGTGACAATATGACTATTGGTGAAAAAAGTCGTAAGGCCATTTCTGCCAGTTATGTTGGATTTTGTGCATATTAAAAACAATAATAAACCTATTGTAACCTTCTTCAGACATCTAGACTATGTAGCAATTGCAGAGAAGGGGACAAGCTAGTCATGCTGACTTCTTTCATGTAGGATTTTTAGATGGAGAATTTTCAGGCCAGAGAAATGCTCCCAGGACACAAGCCTCAACATGGTGATATAAACTGTGCTTCTGAAGTTCCCTTAGCTCAGATATCATAATGATTTATTTCTTCAATGCCAACAGCTAACATGGACTCAGAATTAAAAGATATTATGAAAAATTTATGTTGCTAGGTTTTTTTTCCCTTGTCTTCATGTCCTTGAAGAAAAGGAATGAAAACAGTAGTGAAAACCCAAATATCATATTTGCTCTTAATTACAAATTGAAGACAGTTCAGCTGATAATACATAATTTATTAATCTGATAAAAAATTTGATCACATTTCCCAAAACTCAATCATAAAATTAATTACAAATATCAGTTGTAAATTTCAAATATCATGTAATGGGTAGCTCAGTAGCTATTGATGTGATAGTTCATTTGTGCACAGATGATAGCAACTTAATACAGAAAAGTAATTTTTTCAAACATTAAAATCCTTTTTTGAAAGCATTATTGTAAGTGTATAATCAGTTGGCAACAACACACCATATGGTTTCCTTGTTGAATGAGTTTATTCATGTAGAGCTCTAAGACAGAATAATCAACATTAACATACCTCATGTAGGTATGATAAGAATAGATATATAATATGGCCTGAGAATAAAAGGCAGAACTGTAACATTCTGACATGATTTATTCTCCAAAGCCCCACAGAGAATGCTTGCTTAAAAATACTACTTTTCCATAGCTAGAGTTGTAAATTGCATGCATGGTTAGGCATAAACTTAAATGCTTATGGGTATCACTGGATCAAAAAATGAAACTCCATGTCATATTTTAGGACACAGATGTATAGATTTTTCCTAGTATATAAATAAAAAATCAACTACAAAACTCTTGTCTTATCTTCTTCTTTAGTGCCCCTTCTTTCTGTTCCCCTTCTTATTAGTGTTATTATTAATAATAGTTATAATAGCTATCATTATTTCATTGTGACAGTAGATTTCATTTTACTAATGCATAAATCACTCATATAAGCTAAAGGATATTACAAGAGTAAATATACCAGCATCACTAATTAAGTGTGCTGTGTAAGATAAAATATACTCTTAAGAATAGAGTTGAAAATCTACAGATGCTCTTATATTATTTTATGCTGAGAAATTATGACACTAATGATCTTTTCTTATTTGTTTCTTTATGCAATTGTCCAAGAGTAAGACTCATTTAAAATATTGATTATTTTTATTAATTTCTCACAAGAGTATCAGAAAATTATGTTTTAAAAACATTAAGCACTGAAAATATTGACTATTTTTCTTTTTTTAATGTAGAATTTAATGTCACAAACTTACATTTTTACAGAGCATAAAGATTTGCTACTCTACAACTTCATTGAAACATACTTGAAATAGCAATTACAAATGTGTCACCATGTATATGACTTTTTCTTAAAGAAATTACATTACCAAGACTGAGGATTTTTAGCAAATACAACTCAAGCAATAAAAATAAGTGCAAGAAGGGATGCCTCCAGGAATTTATTTTTTTAGCTTAATGTGCTGCTAAAAAATCTAAAACAACATTTGTTTTATTGTTAAGATCCAAATCATTCTGTGTGTGAGGGGAGTTTGAACCATGATGACATATCAAATCTTTCTTGCAGATAGAAGAAATTTTTCAAGCCTTTCAAAAGAGACCTGAAACCTTTTAGTCAAAGTCAGTAGCTTAGAAATAGGAGACCAATCTTTAAGGGGACTTTGACATAGTATGCTGCTTGGGTGCTCAAATCAGATCGAGAGTTTGTGGGAAATCCTCTCAGTCCTGTGGGAAAGACTGAAAAAAAAAAAAAAGCATGCTTTCATCAAATTTTACAAAAAATATCTGGTGTGGGACATAAAAAGCTTAAACTGGTATGTTAACCACATAAAAATGAAGAGAAAAGAAACAAAGAAGCAGTGCATCTGGAATCTCTTAAACTTTGCACTCCTTACACCACTTAAAGATAAATAATTTGGCCAGCCAACATTAGGGAAACCACAAGAAACATTGTCATCAAAACCTCTAAATATCTGGAGCTGATTTTATTTTTCTGAAAATTTTATTTTCATTTTCCATTTCTATTTTCATTTTCTGTCCCCAATACAATCACTTGTTTTAGATAAATCTGAATTTATTTGACCTGTATAGTTTATTTTACTCTTATGAATTATTTTAAAGTCCCTAAAGTAAGAATTGTTTTAGAAAAATCTCACAGTACAGCTGTACATCACCACTGGAATGAAAAGATGTTTGAAATACAGTATTTTCTTTTTTAAAGAGCTGAAGATAGGAACAGTTTATCTATGACAACTTCCATAAAACAAAATTGTATTTTATCTAATCCACATGTTATGGTCTAAGCCCAAAGCTGAGTCACAATATCTTTCTATGAAATCAATTTCAAGTTCAGACACCTAAGTTTAGTTCCTGTCTGCAGGAAATGAGGATCAAGTTGGAAAACACAGGACAAATCAAACACTACTAGATGAACTATGAACAAATACAGAGAGCCCAGCATTGCCTGGAGAAAGTGTCCAACTCACCAAACATGCACATGTATTTTATGATGAGCTGAATATTTTTCTCAAATCCAGTGACTGCACTGCGCAGATCAAATAGAACATCCAACTAACAGAGCGATGTTACAGACAACCTGAATGTCTTAACCTGGGGCTGAATTGCTCCCCAGATATTATTGACTATTTACATTGGAGTACATAAATACAAAGCACAACACAGTACTATCCATGATTTTCCTCAATGTGTTTGTACATAGAACAATTGTTTACAACAACAAATTTAAAAAAACACAACACCCAAAAATGCACATAAAATGCTAAAGCTTCAACTACACTTAAAGCAATACAACTTGCTAATCTAAAATCTCTCTCTATTGTCAAATGGACCATAAACCAATTCCTCTTTCCACTGAGAAAACAATTAAAGATGTTTTGGAAAATACATACTCTTTATAACATTCAAAAGTGCCTCAAAGCATGAAAACTAGAAATTCATGGATAGTGAATTTGTATTTGAATTGGCCATTATTTCTCGAATATTTTCAAGTCATAAAAGCAACTGTACAAATGATATTTGAAAATGGTCTTCAAAGAGCATAACTATGCAATCACTTTGAAATTTTGCAAGGTAGTAACATTTGCATATGATAATATGAACACAAGTTTTGAAGATACTCAGATGGAGTCGACAAATTAATCTGATTATATCCAGTATGCGTTTTCTGGTAAATTTTCATTTCACATGTAACCAATCATAATCAAAATGGTTTTTAGATAATTGTCTTTTGAAGCTTTCTACAAAACAATTCATGTTCAATATAGCATTTTTTACCTAGAAACATGTGAATCAACTGAGTCACGTTCCTGGAAAATATTATTCTCTGTAGCCTTGAAGCTTTCAAAAGGCTGGCAAGAAGGATGAAAAAAGACCTTTTTGGAGGGAGGAGTCATAAATGGGGAAATTTAGTTAAAATGCCATTAGTAAAGCAAATAAAAAAGACAGGAAGGAGGAAGAAAATATGAATTATTTGAGAATAAATCTGTTTAAAGGAAAAAAGAAAAGAGAGCAAACATTTTTAGGCAGAAATTCTTCATGCAAGTATGTAAGCACAAGGCATGATACTTACTCTGTTATATATGTGACATTGATACCCTCCAGAAAACAGTTTTTCTCTGGAGGTATTTTGTAAAGTATTTATTTTTAAAAAAATTATTATTACAGATAAAAGAAAAATATTTTTAAAGGCAGAGTAATAAAATTTGACAAAATATCTAGAACACCTAGTGATTAGCAGAGAAGCTGACAAGTTCATTTTCTATATGGGAATGTTGATATAGGTTTATGAATGCAGAGTATACACTGGAATGTGATGATTCAGTGCTGGAGATTCATGAAATTTGATTACTTATAAATCCATAGGACAAATCAAAAAAACATACCTTAGGAAATAGAAAACAAGCTCTACTATTAGTCTTCAAATACTATTTATAAAAAATAAAAATGTTTTGCAAGTGTTAAAGTGAGTGCACACCTTACACATATATTGTTCCATAAGCATGAACACCAGGACAGTATGATTTATTATTAGGCATCTTAAATGATGTGAATCTGGTGTTTACTAAAATGTAGGCACCGTCATTGCACCTTAAAATCATTGTACCGTAATGTGTTTGGCTGTTTTTTTTCCTGGAACATAAATCATTGTTTTTAATACATTTAGTAGAAAACTATTGTCAAGGTTACTAGGTTTTTCTTCCAAACACATATCGGAATGCAGTGTGTAAAGCTTAATTGCAAGAAAACAAATCCCTGTTTTAGGGGCAAAAACATTTAACAGGAATATTTTCATTGGCTTCCTGATTTTTTTAGCAGATGTGAAAACTCAGTTATTTACCTAACAAACTGAATTATTCACTGTTTTCTTTCCTTTCTTTGCTTCTCAGGATGTAATGAATGTAGTTCAGGTGTCAGATAAATTGCAGAGGTGTTACTTTAATTTAGCTGGTAAACACTGTGCTATCAGTTTTAACGCTTTCTCTTAGCTAATCTTCTCTATATAAAAAATTAAATCACTGTAAAATACTTCTGTGAGAAAATAACAATTTTCTCTTTATTGATAGTACTGCCAATTTACAAAGTTTGTGTTCTGAGTGTTTAGCCTTCAATGCTCTTGAGTTTTCTGATAGTTTGGGGATAAGCAAAAATATATCTCCTATAAGTCTTGATGCAGTCAACTCCTTTTTTTTTCTGTCTTCATATACAAGTTATGTTAACTTGATTTTTAATGAAAGGTAATAATTTAAGTATTTAAACTGATCTGTGCTAAGGACTGCATATTTTTAGTCTGGCTTAACTTTTTCCACCTCCTCCATGAAAAGTTATTTGCACTGATATTCAATAAAATCCTCAAACTCCAGTAACCCATATAAACCTTTCTATAATTTTGTGGAAATCCACTTAAAACATAGCTAAGGACTCTATTCATTTCTCTTAAGTTGGCACCATCATTCTGGAATTTGATGTTGACAAACTTTTTTCTAATTTCATATTTTATATTTCTTAATATGCAGGTTATATTTGATTGCATCACTCTTCAGTTAAAAAAAAAAGCTTTCTTTCACTTTGAAAGAAATTTACTTTCCTATCTCAGTGCCAGTTTTGGAAAGCTAAGAAAATAATATTTTGAATACTGCCCAACATACATAATCCTGTGTCTTTCCTATTTCGTTCTCTTTTCACATTATTCAAGATCATGTATTAGTATATAATAATGGTGATTCTTGACCTTCTATCATCAATCATTACAATAAATCATCAAAACATTATAAAAATTTAAGACAATTCCTTCTGGGTACAAATGACCCACAGTTTGAAGTTATTTTCATTAATATATCACATTTAAGACTTTGAGTTTAGGTTTTCTTTTTCTTGGTGTGTCAAACTTGCCCTTTACTTGAATCCAAAGTATTAATTCCAGACCTGTTTTGTTTGGGGTTTTTTTTCCATTTAATTTAAATTGAAGCAAACTTCAACACACAGTCCATGATCGTGTTTTTATGGCCCTCCTCTAATGTCATCATTAGAAAAATAAAACTCAAAGCTGCAAAAAATAGCATCACTTCTGAATGTTTCAATAACTATTTTTTTTTACTGTGACATCCATGATATTCCATCCTTATTATTTGTGTTTTCTAATTAACAGTCTGAAAATTAAGATTTTTCATTAAAAAATTCATGTCAATGGTGCTTTTTATCCCCATCGCACTGAGTCATTAAAAACCTCAGTAGACTGTCTTAAAATTCTTCTCCTGTTGCTCAGCTGGTAACAGAAGAAACACGCGGGTCACAGAGCAGCAGTGGTTTCACCAGGCAGGACCGACCAAAAGCCCTGCCCTTCTTTATTTACCTATTTTTATAGGGTTCTAAAGACAATCAAGGATTGGTGAAAGGGGTCAACACCCCTGAAGGTTTACAGGACAAAGACATGGTCAATCATCTTTGTCCACCCCAGGGAAAGGAATGAAAAACAATTCCACAAGTGCAAAACAATCTCGGCTGGTTAAGAAAAACAAGGACCATGTTTACAGAACAAGCATGGGAAACTACAGCTACAGTGTTACAACTTATGGGGCCCTGTAAAACCAGGGCGACATTCTCCAAAGTGATTTGATGGGAATATGCTCTACTTAAAATAAGATAGTTGCTTTTACTTCACAGTCTCTTACATCAGTAATGAACTTTTTATTTGATATATATCTAGCCAAGACTAAATGAAATCCAGGCAATTATTAAAATTTCACTTTCTGTGATAAATAATAAAAAAAAAAAAAGAGAATGTAAATCTATTTCTAATTAACTCTGCTATTAGTATTACTTTATCCATTCTCATATTATCATTTATCTGACTTTATTTCTCTTACAAGATAAAAATAAATATAAAGTCTGTGCCAGTCTTTTCTTGATTTCTCAGTTTATTTGAGTCACTCCAGCATAAATACAAAAAGTTAATTCTTTGTTCACACATATGGGATCTGTCATTTCAAATAATTTTTAGTATATATATTTCAATGATCAAATATTCAAAAGCTATAAGATTTTAAGGATATAACTATATTTAGAGGCTTTAGAGACTGTCCTTTACTGGACCGGATATAAAGCCTTAAAATAAAGAGCTTACCGGTCTAGTCATAAGGTCAGGGAGAATCAGAGAAATATACTTTTTCTTTGAAGGTCTCTAAACAGTTCCTGACTGTTGTGTCTAACCTGGTTTTGAAAACATGTACTGAAGGATAAATTTCAGTGTCTTTCTTGAACTACTTAAGAACTACTTTTCTGATCCCTTCTAGGCACAGGCAACAACAGACTTCAAGGTGTGAAAAAAAAATAGAGAAAATAAAATAAAATAAAATAAAGAAACTTAGGGTACATAAATAAAAGATGACTTCTTTACTTCCTTCACTGACTTTTATACAAAAAGATCATGTATATATGGCAAAGAATATTTATTACTACATTACCTTGTAGTTCAGGCATATTCTATTTTCAAACTATTGAAAACTCAGATCTTCTATTTTTAAATACATCTTGTACAATTTATATAAAACTGGTTAGTCAGATCAATTTTACTGTGATATGCTTTTTCTTAGTGCAGGATTTCACAAGTAGTTTTAATGAAGTGAATTGTGTTTCTTGCCTTTTGACCATTTTTACTGCAGTGGCAACTCCTCATATATTGATATTATGTAAATATATTTTCTCTTTAACAACAAGAAAACTGTTTGTAGAAAAATTACTGACCAGAATGAAGTCCAAAACAAATTTGCTTCATTTCCAGCTGGAAAAACTTACAAAGAATTCTAATTAGACTTGCAGTACTGGGGTTTTTAGATGATGTTATATTTGTTTTTTTTCCTTTTTTGTTCCTGTCTATTTTAGGATTTCTTACAGCCCCTATTCCCTACATTATTTATGATATTCCCCTGTAGAGCATGTTGAAAAACTTAACAAACTCATACTGTATAAATTTTATTGCTGATATTAGTTTCTTAATTTTTCCCTAAAACAGGAAAACATAACTGACTTTAGATGTTTACTTCTGGGATTTATTTAAATATAATTGATTATTGATAGATTATTCAATACCTTGTCCAACTAATATTCCACCAAAATTTGAAGAGTTAGTACATCATCTCCCATCTCCTGGACCATTTTCCTTTATTCTTTTAACATCCAGTAAAGAATTTTCAGACAGATAACAATATAAGTGATTATTTAGTCATTCAAAAAGACTGAAATGAAGATGTATTGTCTCAAGCAGAATTATCTAATTGAATAAATTTTAAGTGAAAAATTTAAATTTCTTGCAGAGATATATTTAATTTTACATGTGACGGGGACAACAACAAAAAATTAAAAATCTTATGATTCAATATAGGAGAAACAGTATGAGACAAATAAGCTTACTCTTAAACATTTTCACTTTGGGACCAAGGCACACTGACAGTGAAAGTCTTCATGAAGTGGATTGGAAAATATAATCAGCTGTTGACCAGATTTTAAACTCACTGAAGAGGTTTCTGTTAGGATCTATATGATATATATTTATCATGAAAAATAGTGAGAAAAAAAAAATTGTCTCCATGTTCCTAAAAATCCTTAAGACTTACATTTTGGCAATTGAAATAAACTTCTTTTTGGAATGTTCAGATTCTTTAAGATCTTTTAGGTTCCTAATGTTAGCTTCCAGCCCACAAATCTTCAGAGGCCACTAGAGAAAACTAAGTATTAAGATTTTGTAACTTACACTCTACAGAAGAAAATCACTTGTAGAGCTTTTTATCTGAAATGTTAAACTTTTTCAATAAAAGGATATTAATCACACTTTACAAAGAGAGATTAAAGGAGTATTGAAAATGTGTGGAAGACAAGTAATCAGAAAACAGAATTAAGAACAAAATGAGTTTTGTTCATGCTTGAAGTAAGTAAAGAACACAGCGAAAAAAGAAAATTAGTAAGGAAATAAGGAAAGACTCAAAGAAATAAGCAATTTGATTGGATTTTTACATATTTAAACAAATTTCATTTTGTCTCTGTTCTTAATTCCCCGACACTACAATTTAAGATGAGAGGTTAAATGAGAGTTTAAATGTGCAGTAGGAGACTGTAGATGCTGAGATATAAAAAGGGTGTATAAAGACAACAGAGACAGCCCTATTATGTTAGTGTACAAAGATGAAATACGAAGGAATTTGGCTCTGCTTGGAAGTGTTTGAGGTCACAGTAATTTAATGGGATAAAAAGAAAAAAGCTAACCACAGGTATCATATTATGCATAAGAGGAACATAACAAGTTATTCTCTAAAGAACAACAGTGCTTGCTTAGTGACAGTTCCATTGCTCTACATTCAATTACAGAGTGTATTACTCACTTTTAAAGGACATCATAAAAGTACAGATTTTACAACAGTAATTTAATTTACCTAATGATGCCAATTCCTTAAGTGGGATACATAAGGAAGAACCATTCAACTTGTTGGCTCTATTTGCAGTACGAAGACATAAAAGAAGATTTGGTCCTCTGTTATTTCTCAGTTGTGCAATAGAACTACAACCAAAACAAAATGTGTATATCAGTACCATGCACCTGAATTTCTTAGGGAAGGTGTTGATACTTCTTGTGATCAAACTTTCCATTCTTTCAAAATGTATTTTATTCTTTAATGCCAACATTAAAATTGTAATTGTGATCATTCATTAAACACAATCAAGAACTTATATAAGAATAGGAAGACAAATGTTTTCAAGTTAAAATGAAATCACTTATACTTAAAATTTTTAGGAGTCTCTCCCAAATATTGACTAGAAAAAAAAGCTTAGGTTCCTCTGGAGAAAGAATGTTTGTACTTGCTCTATTTTCAGCAAATAGCAGAAATTATTGGCACAGAATGGCTAATGCAACATTGGTGAATAATGCATTTCAGTATTTTCCAAAACTGAATATGGAAACACAGTCAGTCTTGATGACATTACTATCACTAAGCAGGAAGTTGTTTTATTTAATAGCTTTATTCTTATGTACTCACCTCAGGTCAGGACATAAGAATAGGACTGTAGCAAATATTAAAATTATTATTGCTAGCAGTATTATCTAGTCAAAAATCTGCCAGAAGCTGTTATGCCAGGTGCTGCATGAGCACAGAACTGAAGTATAGATCTTTTAAAAGAGTTCCTACTAAAAGAAGTAATGAAAACAGGCAATTTTCCTAGAATTTCACTTGGGAACAGTAATATCACTTCTAATATATTATCTGATTATTTCAATAAAGGCTAAGACAATTGTATCACAGGCCATTATTATATACTAATAGCAGAATCAATCTCTTTCTGTGAAATACTAGTAATAATAATGAGTCATACAAACACTCTTAGATAACATCTTTCTGTTATATTGGAGAGACTATGAAAAACTTTTTCTACTTATTACAGTCTCAGAAGTGAAAAAATAAAATGAGGAATTTCCTTAAAAAAACACTTTAGCAAAAGGGCTGGATTTAGGTCTTATTTGGAATGCAGGTCTAACAGGATAGGCCAGACAGTCTTCAAGCACAACTGATTGTCTGCTACATTGTTAGTCAGAAAAGACATTTCCAAGTAGTACTGCAGAAAAAAGGAATTATGATGCAGTAATGACACTCTAATATTGTTCCTTATTAGCTTTATTTTTGATTCATTTAAAGGTGGACAAAAAATTCAAGAGAAATTCTGAAATATCTCAGCAGGTTTTAAGCTAATGTCTTTTTGAAAAACAGAATTTTTGTTATAAGTGATAAAAGGCAAAACTGAGATCTCTGACAGCAGTCAGAGGGACAAAATCTTAAGACCCTGACTTGAGCTGAAATGCCACGGTGTACAAGAGGATACAGAGCATGTGGGACAAATGATGCCTAGCAAAAAGACAGAACCAGCGGGTGAGATGCCTTCAGTACACAAAACTTTGATTCACAATAAATGTAAATCAGTCTGAACAGTCATCTTGTCTTCCATCCCCACAAAAAAAGGAAAACCTTGATCTATTTATTTTTCAGTACAGAACCTTATGCTACCATTAAATTTCTCTTAATCGTATGCTCTGAGGTTAGAATTTAATCGATGAGTTTGTGCCATAGAAATATTTCTATTCACAGAGTTGATTTGCCAACATCTTCTCATCTGAATTTGTCTCCAGTAATGGCAGTTAAAAAAAGCCCTTAATAATTTCCTGGAGACTAACACATCCTAAAGTACAGGGTAACAGTTTTCTTGTGTACAAGAAATAGTACAGATTTCTATTTTCTGGGTTTCTATTTTCTATTTTCAATTTCAGATTTCTGGGTCATTTTTTGCACCAGTTTGATTTAACACTGATTTTCTGAGCAGTGAGATTCCAAATTAAAATGGACCCTTGCATCAGAATAGATATGCATGTTTTCCTTTGCTTTACCATTTTCTTTCCTTCTAGTAACTAGAATTGCAGCATGTTAAGAAACAGAAATCCTGCTAACATGCACATAGTTCATCTACAGGCATTATTCATCCGGTCATCCTTGTTCTGAGATTTCAAAATAAAACTATTCTAAGTAACATCCTTCCTGAAACAGCTGTGCAAGCTTTCCATATGGCTTTTTATTCTTTATTCTATTCCTGAAACTGGTGGAAATGGCTTTAGCCGTGACTTTGGTAGTGCTGCTGAAGCTGCTTGGCAGTGCAGCAAATTGATTTCAAAATTGCAGATGTCTGGTGTCAGTATATTCTATACATTTATGCAAGCCTCTGTAATCTCCAGATATCTAGGTCATAAGTGCAAAACATTGTGTTATCCAGAATCTCAAAATAACAATTTTTATATGAATTTAGCAATCCATCATAGAGTTTCTTACAGAAGAACTTCAGATTAATTTTCAAAGATAATTCAAATATGGTGATTTTAATTTAAGGAAAAAACTTCTAGAGGTGTGTTTACCACAAGAAGAGGACTAAAGAAAACATGGGTCCATTATTTGATGAAATTGATCGCCTCACAAATAGGAAGGAAGATACAGCAGAGACATTTATTGCCTTCTTTGCCTTTAAAACCAATGATGGATTCAGGGACAAACAGAGCCCTGGGTTGGAGGACTGTGACTGGGACAGTGGTACATTTTGCATGGCTTTGAACTTGTATGGGATTTGCAGCAACTTAATGCCCCAAAGTCCACAGAGCCTGATGCGATTCATTCAGGGGAACTGAGAACATTGGCCAGTGTTATTGAGAGAGGTGTCTCAGTTATTTATCAATGGCATTGGGACTCTAGAGAGGTCCCAGCTGACTGAAAGCTAGCAAATATTATTCCAGTTTTTAAGAAGGACAAGAAGAAAGACCCTGATAATTATAATTCATTGCCTGGAAAAAAATATGGAGAAGATTAATCTGGGACTTATTGAAAAACACTTAAAAGACAATGCAGTCATTGNAGAAAACATGGGTCCATTATTTGATGAAATTGATCGCCTCACAAATAGGAAGGAAGATACAGCAGAGACATTTATTGCCTTCTTTGCCTTTAAAACCAATGATGGATTCAGGGACAAACAGAGCCCTGGGTTGGAGGACTGTGACTGGGACAGTGGTACATTTTGCATGGCTTTGAACTTGTATGGGATTTGCAGCAACTTAATGCCCCAAAGTCCACAGAGCCTGATGCGATTCATTCAGGGGAACTGAGAACATTGGCCAGTGTTATTGAGAGAGGTGTCTCAGTTATTTATCAATGGCATTGGGACTCTAGAGAGGTCCCAGCTGACTGAAAGCTAGCAAATATTATTCCAGTTTTTAAGAAGGACAAGAAGAAAGACCCTGATAATTATAATTCATTGCCTGGAAAAAAATATGGAGAAGATTAATCTGGGACTTATTGAAAAACACTTAAAAGACAATGCAGTCATTGGTCAAAGCCAACATGAGTTCATGAAGGAAAAGTGATGCCTTATTAACTAAATAACCTTTTATGACAAGGTTACCCATCTTGTGGATGAAAGGAATGTAGCAGATGTGAGGCCGGGGCTAAGAGATTTTAGCAAAGCTTATAATGCTATCCTGGACAAATTATCCAGCATACAGCCAGACATGTAAATAATATGAGGGGTGAACATGCCTGAATGGTTGGTCTCAAAGTGTTGCAGCAAAGAGGGTGACAACAAGTTGGTGATTAGTCACTAGTGTTGTTCCCCAGGGCTTAGTTTTAGGGCCAGTTCTCTTCAATATTTTTTATCAATTACCTGGGCACAGGAGTTGAATGCACATGATGTGAGTTTGATGATGATAGCAATTTAGGAAGGAGTCATTGATTTCCTCAAGAGTAGAGCAGAAGAGTAGTCTTACAGGGAGGGTCTTGATCAATTAGAGTGCTGGGCAATAACTAACTGTATGAAATTCATCAAGGAGAAATGCTGGATGCTCTCCCTGAGTCAGTGTAATCCTGGACATACTTCTAGACTGGGGGGCAAGAGACTCGAGTACAGCCCTGCAGAAATGTAACTGGGAGTTCTGATAGATGGTAAGCTCCATATGAGTCAAGAGTGGGCCATGGCAGCCACCAGTCTAGCAGCCAGCCATATCCTGGGGTGCATTAAGCTCTGTGTAGCTGGCTGATGAAGATAAATGATTGACACTTCTATACACATCACCTATACTCAGCATTGTTGCAGCCTCACCTTGAGCACTGTATGCAATTCATGGTTCCACTACATAAGATGAATGGATTAGAATAAAAATATTAGAATGTATCCAAAAATAGGGCAGCAAATCTGATGAAAGAACTAGAGGGTGATTTATGAGGGTGTCTGGGAATGTAAGGTTTGTTCAGCTTAGATGGGAGGAAACTGAGGGGACATTTGCTGTCTACAACTACCACAGGAGGCAAAGTCAAGAGGGAGGTGTTGATCACTACTTTCTGGTGTTCAGTGAGAGGATGTGAGGGAATGGCTTATGTTTCTCTCTGGAACCACCTCTGAGAGGATGGTCAAGCATTGGAACAAGCTTCCCAGGGAAGTGGTCATGGCCCCAAATTTGTAGGTGTTCGAGAAAGATTTGGTCAATGCTCTGAGAAGATGGTTTAACTTTTAGGTTGCCCTGTGTGAAGTCAAGAAATAATGATCCTCCTGGGTCCCTTTCAACTCAGGATTTATGATTCCATGAAAAAAAAAATAAAATTTGAACATCTTCTTTTCTGTAGAAGCACTAAAGTTTGGATTGTTCTGAACATATTGAGTCCACAGAAACCTGATCTATACCCCCTAAGCTTTGTTTGCAGACAGTATACATACTTCTAGGAATGATTCACTTCATGTTGGTATAAGTGTTTAAGATTAGATTTTAAAAAAAATTTCTGTAGAGATGCTGGTTTGTCTTCATCTGCATATAAAGGACTACAGAAGATTTCCAGAGAAAGTTCAGAGTTAAACATCAGACTTCTAAAAAATCTGTTTTAGACGCTATGATGCTGTCTTCTCTCTATTATCCTATGAATAACCCAAACTGCCCTATGAATGATCCAATGAAATGAATAACTGATCTACAGACATCTACTTGTGTCTGCTGGGAGTCTGATGATGAGTATGATAAACACAAGGAATTCATATCATGAGGAAATGTGTAGATTTTACAAGTATGTCAGGTAACGCCATGTGGTTCCAAATTGGAGGTACATATTTTACAGCCACACTAAACCCAGATAGCAGTGATGAATTTTTTTTCATAATTTTACTTCAGTTGCTTCTATATATTTTAGAAAAACCCAAAACCAACAAAAACAAAAAACACAAAACTGATAAGGCCCTCATTATTTTTGTATTTTTGAATACTTGTATTTGTTAAGTTGGATTAATATTTTTCTGTCATTTCTGACCCAGCTTTATCTTGCCAATCCTCTCAAGAAGTTCATACATTGTACAGATAATACATTTAGGTTTTCTACTGGTGTGTTGAAAATTACTCCTTCCTTCTCTCTAAAGGACCACATAAATGTTAAATATGCATATAGTCAATTGTCAAGTTTCAGAAACTAACAAAATTGTGTCATCATACAAGAGACCCGTCACAATGAGAAGACTAAGTTCTACTAGTGTCATTATCAAAAATACATCTGAAACATTATTTCCTCATGAGACATGATATCTGAATTTTGATGAGCTGTAACACATCCTACATCCTTCTTGAAAACTGCTTTCTTTTTCAAGAAACAATAGACTTCAGCAATATTACTTTTGTTTTTCTTGAGAATGTGCTTAAAAAGACAGAGACACATACGCAGTGTTAGTATTTTTGAAGATTCTCCTTGGTATCCTTGGTGACTTCTTCAGAGTTCCACAAGGGACAGAAAAGACTGTGTCAGTCCTGAAAACATCATCTCCCCTGTCTCAGTAGGAAAGCATGTTCTTTCTCCTTATTAAAAGCTGAAAGATGGTGATGCATCTATGTCCAAAGTCAGTGAAAAGCAAAATATTATATGGTTCATTCCCCACTGTGATTTGCTCAGTCAAATGGTTTCAGTCCTGAACAGAACATTCTTTGAAGGTTGGAAACGGACCCTCAAGTTCC
Source organism: Drymodes brunneopygia (assembly GCA_013400955.1). Classification (NCBI taxonomy): domain Eukaryota; kingdom Metazoa; phylum Chordata; class Aves; order Passeriformes; family Petroicidae; genus Drymodes; species Drymodes brunneopygia. The sequence goes on along the minus strand of VZTZ01028249.1, from coordinate 300,332 downwards.
AGTGGTTTATTAAAATATGAGTATCAGTATTCTATATAACACCAAAAATGCACAAACTTCATAATATGCATAAATTTTCTAAGAGTTAAGTTAGTTAAGACTAGGAAACATAAACATCTTTTCCATTTGGACATAGGACTTCTGATATTAACGACACTTTTTTTCCCCCTGTAATCAAAAATTAACAGAACATTTCACATGCCTTTTCAAGTTGTTCATCCAAATGTAGACTTCTAAAACATCTTGTTTATATTTAATCATACCCATAGTTAGTTATCTTCTCAGATGAAGTCACATTTAATCTAAAAAAAAAAAATAAAGGAATACTTAAAAAGAAAAAATCAAAGTCCTTCATGGAAAAAAAAAAAATGGAAAAACCAGCAGATATCTAGTAAAGAACCTGGTAAAAAAAACCTTATTAATTTATGCCTTCAATTGCCAAATATGAAATCACAACAGTTTTTTGGTTTTTTTTCTATTCTATGCACTGAAGCTGTCCACATCATGAATTATTTTCAATTCTAATTTTTGTATTTCTTACATGAACATTGGAAATGTTCTGTAAAAAGACTCCACAGTTCCAGATTTTTGCTTGCCTTAAGGGTACAACTGTTCCCTTTCTCATTACCTTTTATACCTGTTATTTCATCTCTGGATGTAATTTAACAACCATAATGGTGAAATGAGAACAGCTTCCATCATTTTTTAGAGGTAACAGATGCAGTCTCCACATAAAGTGGCATCTCTGGCTTCTGCTTACTTTGTGTTTCATAACTAAGCTCTGTCTCTGGTGCTTACAGGCTGACACATTGCTGCAGCCCCATTGCCTAAGCAGGTTACATGCCACTGCTCAGTAACAGTTTAAATTCCGTTTCACTGAAAATACTGCAGGAAACAGGCATCAACTATTAGATTCCATTTTATGCCCACAAGAATCCTCTTCTTAGCCACTCTGCTTGCAGCAATATTAAAAGTTCTACAAATGTTTATATCAAATCTTTTAAACCTTTTTAATACTTCATGACTTAACCGTAATTGTTAAATAAGTGACAAGTTTAAGAAATCAAAAGTATTTGGGAATCAATTGCTAAAATTTTCATCATTCCTAATTTCTCTGGCGAGGTAATTCTAATCTGAAATTTAGAACAAAAGCAGAAATCTGCCATTTCCCTTTGCATCTCTCATGACCCAGAGGGTTATCCAGCCTGCAGGTGTGTACAGGTAGATGGCAAGTAGTACCAGAAGTGTTTGTCACCCCATAGTAGGCACTGGTGAGGCTGCAACCTCACCAAAACTGTGTTGTTTTGGGCCCCTCATGAGAAGAAAGGCAATGAGCTGCTGGAGCATGTCCAAGGAAGGGAAAGAACCTGGTGAAGGGTCTGAAGCACAAGTCTTATGAGGAGAAGGCGAGGGTGCTGGTATGGTTTAGCCTGGAGAAAATGTGTGCTGAGGGGACCTTGCTGCTCTGAAATGAGTAGTAAGGTGAGGATTGGTCTTTACTCCCAAGTAACATGTGATGGGACAAGAGGAAATGGCCTCAAATTATGCTGGGGGGGGGTTTAGATTGGATAATAGGGAAAATTTTTTCACAGAAAGGATCAAGCATTGGAACAAGCTACCAAGGGAATTGGTAGAATCAATTTCCATGGATGTGTTCAAAAATAAGTAGATGTGGTACTTAAGGACATGGTTTAGTGGTGGACTTGGTAGTGAGAGGTTAATGATTGCACTCAATGATCTTAGAGGTGTTCTTCAACATTTATGATTGTATGATAGATCACAGCTGTGAGTTTGTAGGCATCTGTAATACACAAGAAGACAGAAACATCTGTCCTCTAAATTTCTGTATAACAAATTACCACAAATGCCCCTAAAACCACCATTAACATGCAAACTATCACAAAAATAATTGCTAGCAAGTATATCTATGATTAATAAAGATAATATATCCCAGGATATTGCCAACTGCTATTAGCCATTAGTGATGTAGTGCCAATCAATAGTAAGGCAGCAATTAGTACTAACAGCAAACAATCATATAGCAACCACCAGTAATAGCAGCAACTAAGTAGTTGTGGAATATTACAGGCCACTATAAACTTATCATTAGTGAAGAAACTCACAATAATATAGAAGCATACATGCCCATGGTAGATCATTTCTGTAGATATTCAATACCAGTATCAAATGAATCAAGGGATCAAATCACCCCAGAGACAAGAACAAACTGATTCCAGAGCGGAACTCAGCCATTCCAGAAGTAAGAGGCCAATCTGAATGACCTCAAAAGCAGGCCCAGAGGGGGACGAGGAAAATAACAGACCTCAGTCTCACTTCAAATATGATTCACGCAACAGAACCTTGAGTCAGTGTGGCATCTCTGGTGAGAACAGATCATGTAAAGATCTTGGGAAAAGTTCACGTGGAATTCAGCTTTTCAGGAAATAAAAAGTACATGTAACATGGGAAGTACTCATAGTTCTCATTTTGAATAAAAATTCAGTTCTTCTTATATTCCAGAGACATAAGAGGGCTTAGGAAATCACCACTTTGAACCACCAACAGATGCTGCTAACTTCAAGTTTTCATCAGTTACAGTAAAGAGATGACAATATTTTCTGTTCTGGAGCAATTTTGTTTTCCCATACTGTTTCCACTTCTTTCAGATGATAAATTGTTATTAGAGATTTGTGTATTTTTTGCTCTTATCAATGTTGTCTCAGAATGTGTCCTGTTTCTTGGTACCTAGATGCACTTCAAAGATGCCAGCTTCACTTTTCTGGTTTCCAGACCTGTTCCTAGGCTCACAGCTCTCAAGCAGACAGACAATTTTTCTGTTTGTATATTTGGACCAGCATTTTCTTCTGCACAATAATTTTTCCCTTCTAACATTTATGGCTACTTACATCAGCATCTTCACCCATCAACACATATCCCCTAAATCTTTCAAGGAAGCTTTGTGTTATAGCTGACCTTTTCAGCTCTGCATGAAGATCAGAAGATTAATTGAAAGAGCAAATTAAGTAGCATATAATTGATAATACTTTCTAGTCTAATGAAGACTATGGCTCCATAAAACTCTGATTGTTTTTGTAATCTTCCAGCTTGATACACATTTTAAATGGTGCACCAGGGGGCCTTAACAGAACTTTTCTTAAATTGTAGATGCTTTATATCATTAATTAGTAATACTCCTGTTTAGTCAACATATCTAAAATTAAAATTTTTATAAACACTTTCTTATTTCAAAAGCTAGAAGTAAATAATCTCTAAACATTTAAGGAAAAACATTAATAATATATATAGATGAACATCAGTTTGAATTGCTGTTCAACAGTTTTGTGAATGGCAACAGAATCTATTCTAGATTTAAAACTAAAAGGGACCCATATTTTCTCAATATCTGTCCAAAATATGAAAATGTGTAGATAAACAAATCAAAAGTGGAATATTGGAGCAAATGTGTATAGTGTTTTTACCTTGGAATACTTTCAGATTTTTAGGTAAATATGTAAAAATCTGAATTTGTTTATGGTGGATAATTTATTTGACAATGAAACAATGTATTTTAAAGTTCATTTGATCAAGAGTTTAACAGGGTTTTATTAAAATTTAAAACAATTTCATAGAGTTTTCTTTACCTATAGCATTCTGCAGTTCTAAATTAAAAATTTAGTGTTCTGTTATTCACTAAGTCATCTCATCACGGAAAAGGTTCATCAAGTGGTGCATGCCCTTGGTAAATTCGTACTAATTATTTCCAAAATACCTTATTTTCTTCCTGTGCCTAGTCATACTTAGAAGAAAAATTAATCAAAAATCTTCCTAGGACTGATGGTATGCTGACTGGTCTGTACTTCCCTGAGTTCTTCTTGCTTTTTCTGAAGATAAGGGTAATATTTGCCTGACTATACCCCTTTCTTCACCATTTCCCATGAGATCTTTCTCCATTTACTGATTGCACTTAGACAATTTGAAATGAACGTTAAATGCCTGTGGCCTAAAGTCAGTACTGGTCCGATTAAAGCCTTATTTACACAGAGATTTAAAGCTATTTCAGTCTGTTCTATACCTTTGTACTTAGACAACCCTACCACGCTGATTAAAATTATTAGAATATGAAAACAGAAATTACTGTGCTTGATCAGAAATAATTTTGCATTTTGATGTCATGGATTTGTGTCATATCAAATAGCTATATTGATAGTGTTAGTTGTTTGGTTTTTTTTGGGTTTTTTTTTTTGAGGACACATACTTGATGAGAAAAGCAAGATACATTTAAACATATTGAACAGGAAAAAATACCTGGGGAGGTTTAAATTTTTAAAGATTGTGGACAGACTGTAAATAAGGTTACAGCATAGCAAGACAAGAGGAAGACAAACACTTTAATTTATTTGTGTTATCATAACACTGTTGACTGCAGTGCTATCAACTTTCCTTTCTATATAAGAAAATTGAGCAGCATAGTAATTCAGTGTGAGAAAATCTCAGTCAAGAGAATTCTTGATCTTTTATCACTCTTTCACTCACTCTTCTAGCCACCACTAGTATGTGTTGTCCCTCTGAAACTCATAATGAGACAAATCCACTGGGAGCATTTGACGGTGAATTGGCTGGCAAGCTGAGTTAACGACCCCATATTGCCATCAATGTCTGTATCAGAAGGTCATGAAGTGCTCTACATCTCATCGCATTATGAAACACAGACGCAAAATCACCCATTTATTGCCACATATAGAAGAAAAAAACCAACAAATTCTACAACAGATGGTCCTCTAATAGCCAAACGAAAGAAAAACATACTTCTGTTTTTCACAATACATTTTTGATTTCGAATATTTTCTATTTTACATCTGCTCAAACACTGTCATGCAACTAAAATTTGCTCTTGCAACACAAATAGTGCAGTACTGCATCTACTCACAAAATAATTATCAGGATGATTGTTTACATGCTACAAATCCTTTCTGAATAAATGGCTTAGATGTCAGTGGTGATTACACATTTATCACCTATATATTGATAGAGATCAGAGACAGATTTGTTTCACATAAGGGAATGTGTCCTGTTTTAGACAACTGAGAGTCAAATGTAGAGCTCTTTATCTACATAAATTTAGAAAAGTAGTAGTGACATATATGGTATATTCCAGATTAAAACTGAGGTAAATCTTTTCAGAAAGTTTGCAACAATACAGCAAAATTAAGTTATGGGTCTTGTTTGCTTGTTTTGGCTTGTTGGCAGTGTTTTTTTAACCCCAGATCAAAAGTCTGCTAGGGTGATCATTCAAAGATTATTTTAAGACTGCATTATTATGCTTAATTTTGCTGTGTCAAAATAGCAAGAATGTACTGAGTGAAAGTTTTGACCCTATTTAAACTAAATCCTGTCTTTTCTAGCAATTCTGTTTTTGTTGGATGCATTGTTGCAAATATATGTATTCATTATAGGCTATAATCCATTATACATACATTTTTAATACTATAAAAATATGCAATAAGCTTATGTACTACTTATTCTGATATATTTTGGGACTTTTAAAACTATCTTGGTGTTATTTTCTATACAACTTTGAGCTCAATATAAGAAGCTAAGAAATTAAAACAAGAATACATCTTATTTAACTATCACATAACAATGGAATTGAACAAGGGTAAAATTATTGAATTAGATACTCTGCCCACCTATAAAGTTGCAACATGCAAGTACTAGAGTCAAGCATTTGTCAAACCACAATTGAAAAGCCTGAAACAGTTGCTATCAGCCTTTATAAAATGTTCAAAAATCTTGGTTTAAATTTCCAAACTTTTGCCAAAGGTAACAGGCATAGAGCAGGCAATGAACCATTCCTGAAGACTGAATTAATACCTAAAAAAAGCCTTCCACATTTCTGACACCAGTTCAGAGTTCATTAGCTTACACATTTTTGTTAGATGTCAGGAATTCATGGGAGGCCAGACTGGAATTTTGAGCCTCGCTAACTCTGAAAGAGATTATACCAGATGACTGTAAGTATTAAATTCAATACCATCAATAAATGAAGTAATGACCCATGTTGAAGTCCTAGGCTTTGGTTTTTCATAGAATCACTCCAGCTTTCCAAATCTCAGATCCCAGAAGGTCATTGAGTAGATGCTGCAAATATAACAGATCCATTTTTTTCACCTAAGGAAACACCTTAACGATAGTGCACTGAATATGTACATGACGAATATATAATAAATTTATTAATATATAATGTAACATTATATATCTGCCTTATCCACTTCCTAGTCAATGAAGCCCAGCAGCTCAGAAAGCAAGAGAGTCTGTGAAAGATTAATCTCTTTCCTTCCTTGCTTTTGGATTAAACTCATTAAACTTAACTGCTGGTCTAGGAGCACAATATTGATCAAATTAGTCCAAGCAGCACTGTATTTTGTGTCCTCTGTCAATCTGGATTAAGGTCCCTGGTCACGGGAGTTCATCTTTCACTTAATTGATTAAAAAACACTGGTGAAGTTGTGAGAAAAATATTGGTACAAGTTGTGGATTGGGGAGGAATCCTCTATGAAATATCCTCTTCAGTATTTGATTCTATTTTTGAAGAGTATATGTGCAAACTAATTTGTCTTCTTCACTTTGCAGCCCAGTCTCCATTGTGCTTTATGTTGTCTCTGTCTTTATATGGAAATGGAAATACCATGATGTCCTTGGCAGAAATGGTAGTTCATTCTGACACTTATGAAACTCTAATTGTATTTTCCTCACTAGTGACCACTGATAAGACAGAGAAAGAGAAAGGTCTGTTTGGTGCTAAACTGTTTTCTTAAAATGCATTTACAGGTCCCACAATGCAAGAAAAATACAAATGCTAGAGCTAATATTGCCAACGTCAAGCATTTAAGAAGTCAAACAAGATCCTCTGGTTCTGAAAATCAAAAATTCAGCCTACAGAAATAATAAATGTGGTATATACTTGTAAAGAAGTAGAGAGGTTGAAACCTTTTAGTTCTAAATGCATGCTCCTTATAACAAAAAAAAACAAAACTCTACAAAAAATCCGAATTTCTTGACCACTCAAAAAAAATTGTGAGTCAACAGATGAATGTTTTATGAAAGTTTTTTGCTTTTCCTAATTCTCATATTAATAATTTCGCAATCTCTAGGAAGAATGCTCAGCTTTCCTACCCAGGAATGATGGAAGAATCCTGTTGGGCTTTTTTCCTCCTTCATTGCACTTTTGCAAAATAAAAGACCTCAAAAAGAGCAATTGATGAGTTCCACTAAAGCCCATTGTATAGTTAAACACATGGATCCAGATACATTTATATGTACAGACATGTTCAAATATCATAAACAAAGACAATACAATGATGTTATGACAGAAATCAACACTTGAGCTCCTATTATCTAATTCTTATATATTTATTTTTAAAGACTATAAAACACATTTTAATGATTAACAAGTTAATTAAGAAAGTGAGTATTGTAAAGCATCTTTTTCAATAGATGTCTAGTGTTTGATGCCATTTCAATTCTCCAGTCACTGAGATCAGTAATCATCAAACTTTGGAAAATAATATTCCAAGTCTGCATACCACAGTTCATTATAAGTTTGTTTTCTCAAGACAATACAGATTGGCTCTTTAAGACCTATGGTGACTGGTACACCATGAAGGGCTGAGCTATACTATCAATACGTTGTGGAAGGTCTAATAAACTTTCATCCATATTTGAAAATACTGTTCTTTGAATATTGTCATTCAAACAAAAATCACAAAAAGGGAACCGTTAGCTAATTAGCACCTCTCTGAAGTGCCATACCTAATTATTTGCATTAAATTCTGGAACACAAAGCAAATATATATAGGCAATAACCATGCTTAACACACTACACAGACCTTACAATGAAGTACAACACCAATTTCAAGGTCATGAAGAAAAAATCTAGACTTAAAATTATCCTGAGATGGAATTTTGCATTCTAAATTTTACTCTTAAATGAGTATTGTAAAATTTTTGGGAGGTGGCACACTTCAAAACTGGAAACCAGAGACCATTACCTCAGGTGCAGTACCAAAATATTATTCTGTTTTACATTGGGTTCAGAGACTCAGAAAGCCCACAGTCATGGGACACTGGGACTGGAAAAGGCACACGAGGATCATGGCAGGACACCAATTAAGCACTCATATTTTTCCAATCTAGGACACCCGTTGATATGGGGATCTCAACTGCAGCATCATCATTCCATTAGGGTTTGAGTTAGGGTTCAAAGAAACAGAAGCTACACCTCTAGGGACAGTGGGACCAGAATAGGTATGCCAAGAAGCTAATATTTAAGTTTTCAAGTTATTAGGGGTTTTTTTTGTATGAACTATGTGGTCTACTTCTGAAAATATTTCCTACTAAAGGACTTTTCTTCACAACAGCTAAATATCTGATATCTTTGATATTAAGGATCTTTAAGAATAATCCCACTGAGACAAAGACCTCTGGTGATGATGCAGCTGAAATTCATGAAGCAGTAAAGAATCTGTGTGACCTCTCAGTGCAGTGGTCCACGCTCACGGCAGCAATCATGCAGAACAGATATTTTACTTACCAAAACATACTGCACCTCCATGGTACATTCTCACACCTCTTAAATAAGAATCATCATTTGAAGGTTACAGTGGGAAACTAAGGGCTGTTTTTTCAAAGAAAAACACATGAGAGCACACTGTAACTCAGAGGTATGGCACATGGAGTAAACCATGCTGTTGTTAAACAGCAGGACTTCAAATACACATTGTTCATGAAGTGTAGTCAATCCATTTTAAGTATCCTTTGCATCTATTGTAATCTGTAAATAAGCCCTAAATAAGACAATCTTTATCTGAGCATTGAATACGGTCCTAGATCAATAGCAAAATCAACACTAAAATTATTATGCCAGTCTAGTGATTGCCAGTCTGAAATAGTAAATTTAAAAGCCACAACAATTCTTTGGTCTTGAAACTATAGATGCTCATCTTTCCTTATTATAGAAGGATTCTAATGACTCTTTCTTTCATACTTAAATAAATATATAATACATTTAAATAAGTGGCTTGAAAGTAGTTTAAGAGTTTTCAGCAGGACATCTTTTTGCCCATTTCAGTACATGTGGAAATGAAAAATATGACGCTTATCTTGTCTCTTTTTACATATCCTTAAGTCTTAGATTAGATTTTATATTTTAAAAAATGATAATTTAATAATATAACATCTTTCAGGATAGAACGGTAATATATATAGCACAAGATTGGTGTGGCGTATGAATGTTTGACTAGATTGAATAGAACAACTTGAAATATGTATGTCAAAAAACTTTACGACAAAGCCTTAAGTTTTGGAAAGAGTATCAGTTTAGGTAAGAACAAAAACCAAGAAGAAATGCAATGAATTGTGAACTATTCAAATCTTCTTAATGAAATAAGTATGTTCGAAGTTCACATTAATGAATATTCATTGTCGGTACATATTTAGACTTTCTCCTCTGGTCCTCCCAAAAATTTGCACCCTGTAATATTTCACATGGTTGAGATTTGAATCAAAACAGTTATTACAAAGTTAAACAAGGTTTTTAAAAGCTACAACAAAGATATTTTATCAATAACTCTAAACCATTTACTTCTGAATAAAACTAGCACCAGCAAAGATATTTTCAGATTAAAAATATTAAAAATATAAAGCAAAGAAAGAGAACGTTTATTTTTATACTGCTCCTACAAAGGCCTCATGGATACACTCATTAGAAAAGTAAAGAATTGCCCATCCATTCCATGTGCCTTCTTTTATCTAACTTTAGAATTTTTTATTGCTTCCCATCAATTCTGAGTGCCCTCCAAGTAAGAACAATCATTGCTGCAAAATCTGTAGCAGGCTTTATACTCATCCATCTCCCACGGCACAGTCTATTTCTGTCTCACAGACCACAAGACAGAGACTTAACTCGACTTCTGGTGAGTGATGGGGAATATTTGATAAGATCACCAAAGGGAAAAAAAAGGTCTATTCTACAGTGAACAGTTTCACATGATGAATTGCATGTTATTTTAAATTTGCATTACATATTAAGAAAGATCAATAGTAAAGAAACAGTATGGAAGCATAAAGTTAGTGAGATAATACAAAATGTACCTTGGTGTCTGTATCTGCGTATAAAAAACTGTCTTCCATTTTATCCTGAATATGTGTTAAGGAAATAAGTCATCTCATATAATTCCCCTCTGCTTAGTCAGAAACAATCAAACTCAGCCTCTAGAAAGGGTAGAAGAGAGACAACAATATTGAAATAAAGCATAGAATCTCAAAATAATGATTCTAAATTTGAGATTTTAAATTCATATTTTATCTGTGTTCAGGAAAACTTCCCTTTCGGATTATCCAGGAGCCACTCTGGCAGTCACACCCGCACCACATGTACTAAAGCTGCAGGGTCCCTGGAGTACCCTTGACAACGGTACAGGGAGCTATCAGCCATGCTGAACCCAGATATTAACTCTGCTAACCTCAGTCTATACTAAAGTTTCTTCATATGTGTTTTTCACTAGCCATGTGGGTTCTGCTGGATATGACACGCAGGAAAATATCACAGCCAAGAAGACAGAAGGGTTACTAATTAAGAAATTTGAGATATTGAAAAATGTACTTTGCCAGTCAAAACTTCACGGTTTATACACGGGAGCATTTTGCAGTTACACATTAAACTAATGATTCAGAGTCTAAGAATGCTGACAAATGATCAGCCAAGCACTGCAGATTCTCTTGGAGTGCTCACTGCTGTAACCAAAGAGGTGTGCCGAGCGCAAACATGAGAAAATTTCTTCGGCAATCAAGTTGCTTACCTACGCCATTTAAACAAATGCTTGAATCTTCCTTGTTTTACTAATTTTCAGACTTTTCTTAACAATCTCAGAGCTTATCTTGCCGTCTCAATATGCAGCTCCTTTAACTTCAGAGAAGACTGCCAGAAACAGATCCTTTTAAGGGAGTTGGTGTTGTGTGCTATTGGAGTTGGGCCTGTGGGGATACTGCCTTCCCATGCCCCTGGCACTGAAAATTCCACACTATCAGATCTAAGGTGTTTCTTCCATCTCACTGGGATGGATGTGGCTGCTGCTGTTCCTGTTGGCAGGTATGGGCAATGGAATATGAATTCCAGAGATACAGCTGCAGACGTACATGCATGCATACACATGCACACTCCCTGCCAGCTTGTTTGGCCACAAAAACCAACAGACAGAAAGCATTGCTGCCAAGACACCCACATAAATACCTCCAGCTCTCACATACATGAACACAGCTATCCAGTGCTGTCATTTTTTTCTGCTAGTCAAGTTTGAAGTTTACCAGTGTAAACACATATAAATACAGAGGATTGAAATTCCCTAATGGAAAAATACACTCCAGACTCTACATGCTTCAGGCATGCCTGAGTACTCTCTGTGAACTCTGTCCCCTTTTCCAGGTGTAAGCCTCTAGGTACATACACACAGAATGAAACTGTACAGAAAATAGTGAAGAACATAACAAGATAGGACAGACTGCACTGATCAGGTACAGAGTTCAGTCAGACAAGTGTGCTGCTCAGCAGCTTGTTTGCATGAAACTATTCCTTTCTATTACCCACTCTTCTCCATTTTCTGTACTTATATTTCTGTGAACCACTTTGATCCCCTCTTTTCTTCAACCCTTTCTCCTCTGAAGAAATCCATCACTAATTACCTTCTTCCAATTTGTCCCAGTTAAGCTAAATTCATAACAAAATTGGTATTTCTGATAGCATTCCTGTGCCTAATCCTTACAGGAAGCCTTCATTGTATGGTAGCAGGCAGGATTCCAGCCATTTTCAACATTGTATGTTATAGTTAAAAGAGAAAATAAAAGTACTTTTTGGGCTTTGAACATATTCTTGCCAGCTTCACTATTGCATCTTTGAACCTCTGAAATTCATTCAGCTTTCATCCAGTTTTCCTTTGACCTTTCTGGAAAAACCTTCTACCTTGTCAAACTTCATTCTATTAATGTAACTTTTAATGGGAAAATGGACAGTAATAGCAAAAGTACAGTTGTCAAGTTTCTGTCAGGTAGTCCAGAAACCTCATTATTTTGGGAACAAGGGCTGTATTGTCAATACTCTCATCTGGCAGACACATAGCTACAAATTCTGAGTCATTTCCAAAGCTCTTAGTCAGAATAGTACTCACATTTTGTTCTGCTTTTTACAACTAATTTTGAAAGTGTATTAGAGCACCAGAGTTGTCCATAGGATGTGCTCATAGGATAAACATAATATACCTGCTGTCACAAGCTGCAGAACCAATGGTTCTTACTGACATACCTGAGATTTCTGCTTTGAAGGCAAGAAACAAACAGGCTTGTCCAAGGGAAAATCCACTTGCCTGTGCAAAAAATCTTTGCACTGGAAAAATGTCAGAAATAGAAAATGTGCTCAAAACAGAAACAGAGGTTAACATCTATGTAAGAATCTGAAGTGCAACAAACAGATCTCAGTAGCTTTTACCAGCTTTGACTGAGTCCCCACACACCCTGTATACCCAGGGACCCAGGATATATAATTTGATGCAGGCCTGGTGAGACCATTGTAGGTGTGCCTGTGTCCTCCTGTGTCTCCTAGAAAGACCCTTTATGTCCACACTGAAGTTAGCTTGTCTCCATCATGGAGATGTGGATTGGTCCCTTGGATTGACTTCTTAGATCACCATTTGGCAGCCTCATGCTCCTGTTGGGAAACAATCCCAGCCTTGGCTCAGTGCTCACCCAAAGTCCCAGGGACTTGTGGTAGGGCTCATTGGTGGCTATGGTGCTCCCTGCCACATTCAGGCCCTGCCAGACCGCACCTTTCAGGGCTTTACAGCCAAACCTGGGGTCTTCACTCTGGTCCCATGGGAGCCATCAATCCTGGCTGTGCCCTACCAGCCATTTCTGCTTTCTGACCCAAACTCCATAGGCACTGGCCCACTGCAGCTCAAGGTATTGCCCCCATGGTTTCCGCGCAGTGAAAAACCTGGTCCTGAGTTTTGGATCTCTCCACAGAGCCAAACTGCTGACCGGCCCCAGGCACCTGATCGAACCCTCTCTCACCAGTCCTCCCAGGACTCAGGGCTCCTTGGGGGCAGTGTTCTCTCCCTCCAGGAATGTCAGGAACAGCCTGAATATCTTGCCCAACTCCAAATGCCCTACACTGTCCCTGCCATGATCCTGAAGCTACTGCAAATCCCCAGTGTTATGCCCCCATTTCAGCCTCAAGGCTCCCTTTTGTGTCTATATCAGCTCCACATTCCCTGTCTCACTCCCAAGTACCCTTTGTGATGGCCCTGCATGGCCTTGCTGTGTTCCTGACCTGGATCTAAGTTCCAGTCTGAGCTATGTGCCTTTTCCAGTTCCCAGCCCCAACTCTTCATCCCGTGAAATAGACCCCTGATGTCCCATAGCAATTGGAACACTGTACAGCATGTCCCTTCTGATCCCAGATCTCTGACTCAGGAGGACAGCACCTGCCTGAGCGAGAGGAACGAGGATCTTCTGTTGGGGTCCTGAGGGCACTAAAAGAAGTCACCCTGAGCCCCTGCTCAGCAGCCACTGTGACCTCCTCCCACCTCTGCCCATGGTTCAGGACCCCATTTCAGCTCAGGCATGGTCACTGAGTGCTGGCCTGAGCAATGCTGTAGGTGTGACTTTCTCCAGCTCTGGGACAGCAATTAGTTTCTAAATGCAATATCAGCTTAGACCGTTTGCACTTCATGTATTCAAGCGTTTTCCTAAATGTAAGAAAGAAAAGTAAGTTTCATCAGTAAAAACCAAAATGGAACAAAAACTGCCAAGAAACAAATTCTCCCTGCCACAAGCTCACATATTATGTTGTCTTGTTATAAAGCATGATAACATGTATTCTTTCATTATTTAATATGTGATCTATTTATTTATGGACATGTCCATCTGCAGGCTGTTTAGAACTTTAAGCTACATGATATAGAAAGCATTTACTACAACTGCAGTGAGAAAACATACTAGACCTTAACTGTTCTTTGTTGTAGGGTGTTCATGCTCTAATGAGGTACTCACTTATCTTGCATAGATGAACTTTTCTGCCACTCTTATTCTTTTCCATAAGAAATATAATTGGCTATTCAGACTCCCTGGAAGTATGTGAAATACCACAGACTTCAATCAGTTAATCCCACAGACTCAAATACAGATGGGGCTCTAGGAAATGAAAGACAGAAGAGCAATGTTATCTATATTGCAAGCTTTTTGTTCAGTTTGCAGTCTGACCGTAGCTTACACTCTGCAGTCAAAGGAAAGATTAGTTCTAAAGCACAGCATCACTTGTTGAAGGCTATGATCATATGAACCATATAAAAAAAATAAAAGGGAAGATTGCTTCTGAATTGAATTTGAAGTTCTTTGACTGTATTTAGGGATACCTATGTACCATCTAAATGAGCTCCTATAATATTAAAGTTATTGTAATATAAAATAGAGCACACATTGTTAGTGCACAAAAGAGATTTAATTAAAATCATTGTCATCTCTGCAATTTCTGCCCTGAAGTCTATCTGGTTAAAGTTCAGTCCTGAGAGAAAAAAAATATTGGTATGATGGTAAAGCTAATAAAAAAATCAATCATTCGTATGTTTTCTCTGCAAAGGACCTATCATTTGGAAAGTGATAATTATCTAGAAGACCATTTTGATGAGTGCTGCTTATTTCAATGGTGAAATAAAGACACGAGGTACAGGTTCTGAGGAGTGCAGTGTTGAGAAAAGATGCACAAATACATGATGGGAGTTGGGATGAAACAGGATGGAAAAAGTAAATCAAATCCATCAGTAGCTCAATTATGTTGCCTGAGTAAAATCAATAGATGACCCAACAGTTTATGATTTTCTTTTTTAAAAGGAAATTCTAGAGAGTTAAATGCACACGCAGCAGCTTGTTGCTATGTGCAGTGCCCTAAATTCATGTTGAGTCTTGTAGCTCTTTGTCAGTGTCTTTATTGAGTCCTGTTACAATTTTCTTCTTCAGAAACAGTAGAAACGTGCAGAAGATAAAAACTTTATTATCTCTGGTTTACTGATATTCACCAATTTCTTCAGTATAGGAAATACTTTACAGCATTTGGAACTCATATTGAAAAAAAAGGTGGAAATAATAGAAAATAGGGTTTAGAACGGTTCCTGAGTTCAAATTTTGTTCCAAGACAAGATGAACTACTCATTCTCCTTTTTTTTAATGGATTCTGGCCAATATGAAATGTAGTAAACCCATAAAAAACCTCATATAATATTCACATTTTTTTTCTAAAATCTTCATCATTGTTCCTCTCCATGCAAATCGGTGATTTTTGAAACAGGTTAGCTAAAAGAACTGTTCTACTCCTGTACTCTGCTTTGCTACGTATACCATGGTAGAGACTCTGATGTTCTAATGAAGTTGGTGGTAAAAAAGTAACTGTTTACTATATATATCAATACTAACTGCTGCTAATCACTGTTCTGAAAAGCAACGTGAAGCAAATTACAGAATTCAGGATTAGCTCCATTTCTGTTGAATGAAGAAAAGGTTGATAAGTTTTCCTATTCTACACATCATAGATAGTGGTTCATCTCTGCAACCAGAGGTCTAATTACTACTTTGCAAATTACTCTTCTCAACATTAAAAAAGGACAGATATGAGTTTTATATTACCTAAACATACCAGAAATATTCTGTAAAACATAAATGACAGGGAAGATTATGACACACAAAGAAAAAAGGTATTTGGTAAATGAGATAAGCAGGACAGAAAGAATTTGAATACCTTCAAAGTTTAACCAGAGACAAATCTAACCATCCCTTTTTGATATTTCATGTCGTAAGAATTAGCTATTCCTTCCTTATGAAACAAAGAAGCAAAAAGATTAAGAGAGTAAGAGATTGGAATAATTTCTATATCAGAACAATGAGATATAGGATTCTTTGAAGATAATGTTTCCCAAATGAATCAACAACTTCACATACTGTATTGAAATATTTGTATAACCTAACATCAGACATTTAACTGGAGCAACATAATTTTTTAAAGATAAAAGTGCAGTTCAGACTTTCATGGTACTCAGAGAAACAGTTAAAATTATGATCCATTGGCATGTTGCTGTCCCTGCTTTGAGCAGGCAGTGAACTAAATGAGTCCAAATGCCTGTTTCAAACTATCTGAAATTATTTTGGTTTCTTCTTTTGAAATCTAGGGCTATAATGTAGGCACAATGAAGCACTGTGGAATTTAAACAGCATTTCAGGAACATCCTAGGTAATTGCTTGTAATCATGTATAGCTGTGGAAGCAGGATGATGGGTACTTGCTCTTTTCTTTCTCCTCTGAATTTTCCACAGGATTCATATTTTTTATTACTTATAAAAAACCTTTAAGATGTTAAATATTTACATCTTCCAATCAAAATTAAATATGACAAGAATGAAAGTGGAATCAAAGGTTTTACTGAAAACAGCTATTTTTGAGCCTATGTTGAGAAAATAACTGATAGACATTATTTACTGTTTCTTCTAAACTATATAAATATATATATATGTATTTCTCCAATTAGTTTCACAGGAGAGTTATAGTTATTGCTCATTTACTTACTTCTCATATTGAAAGAATGTGTTCAATTTTCTTAAAGGCTTTCTGAGAGTGGTGAGTGGTGAGCATCATGAATGGAGCGGGAGCTTCAAAGTTTACTGGAGAAGGGCTCCCAAGGAGCCATGTGGTGCAGAAATTCATATCTTTAACCAAATAAGAAAGATCTTTAAAACTGTTTTTCACATGCATGGCACAGGTACAAACTCACCATTTAAAAAAAATGTTTTGCTATAAATAATTATTTTACTTCTGTTTTCTTCTATTTTTAACTTTTTGATAGTTAGCTAGATGTTAATCAGATTAGCTAACATCTCCTTCTCTGTTTATGTCCTTTGCAGAATTGTCTTTTATTTTGAATCAATTTCTGTGCAGTGCCACTGGTGAGATAATTATCTCCTTACAGAGGTAAATATTTAACTATTTATGAGTTAAGTTTTGAGCCAAGTTACTATACTAAGAGAAATATAAACTTTGTCATATGGGCTGTAAAATACTGGTTTGTATTTATACAATTGTCCTGAAGTAAGAAATAAGATATATTTTAGCAAAGTTGAAATAGCTTTTAATCAGTAGATGCAATAGACATGACATTAAGTACTACCTCAACTACAAAACCAGATCAAGTCAAAATTTGTTTCAATATATTGGCATGATTGATAAGAAATACTGATGGAGTACATTTCATTTCATTAATTCCATTCCATTCCATTTAATTTCATTTCATTTCATTTCATTTCATTTCATTTCATTTCATTTCATTTCATTTCATAAGATATGTTTGTAAGGGTCTCCTGGATTTTTATGTCATTTTCATAATGATATTATTTCATTTTGCAACTATTAAAGTTAGTTGCAACATATTTTGATCAGACAACCTCCTCATCCCTTCCAGACTTTCTGTCTTTATTTTTGAGGAATCTGCCTACTCAAACTGCATTCCTGAGACTACAATTTCCGTTCTTCTAGTGGATGACAGCTGTTATGGAGATGTAGTACTTAACCTTGTGCTTCCCTCTTTTGCCCTCATTGCTTTTAATTAACTACTTCTAATTATCCTCCAACCACTGAAAATAGAAGAATGTTGCCTCTCACTGTAATTCACACCCTTTCAAAGTCATGAGGCAGCAAAATTTACTGAGAAACTGAAAATTTGCAACTTTTCAAGCCAAACTGATTCCCAAATATTTAAAAATATTTTGACAGTAATTTCTGTTTTTCTTCAGAGCAAGCACATCCTGAAAGTGTTAGTAAACCTGGATATCTTTACACTGAGGTTGTACAGTACAACCCACAGCACAGATAAGTTTATAAGGTTTAATTTTTAAAACTTTTTCCCCCCAGAGTATATGACATAATCAGTTTGTTCCCAGGGAAGCAGTGCTAAATTAAGATGATATGAAAAACATTAAAACATTATAACCAATGTTTGGAAGCCACTACTAATTTGTGATTCATGACTGGATAAAAAATTCAGTTATTTCACTTATTTACAATCAATCATATATTTTTTTTTCTTTTTTTTTTTTTGTTTAATGTCAAACATAGGAAAACAATAGTAAACCAGGTGGTTTTCTTCAGGCCAGTGTGGTCCTCCTGCTACACAAATGCTGAAACGAAAAAGGCACGTTTGTCTCCAAAACAGGACACATGGGTCTTGTAACTAAAGAAGATAGGTAATCAACAGCTGTCTTTTGCAAAGAATCTACCTTATTTACAGTTCTGTCTTTATTGAACTCTTAGGCTTCACTTGCTGTGCATTGTAATGAAATAGTGTTTAAACCCCTTTTAATTGTTTCTGTTTAGAGAATGATTCTCTGTTTTTCATAATTTTGCCAATCTAAATAGTGATGTATTGTGTGTATTTACAGAGAAACTCAGGAGTCCAGAAGAGATCTGGTAGGCAGAATGTAACACGGCATTCTATGGTGGCTTTTTAGTCGCTTTAGGTAGAGTTACAATGGTCAGTAGAAACTGGGCTGAATTGAAACAGTGCATGCAAGCCTTCTTAGATTTTGAATACATTTTCTAAACTTTTGTCAATTTATTCTTTGAAGTACTGAAATAAAGTTCAAGACTCTGAAACACCTCAAAACTACAACAACAAAAACTTGATTCACAACTATTAAAAATTAGTGTTTATAATTTGAAGCACTGCACACCTGAGGAAACAAGTCTTGAAAAGTATGCAACTGAACAACTAAACTGCTGTAGACATCCCACAACATATTATAATATCATATTAAGAATGGAGATCTAGCACTGAGCGCATCACCAGTCCTCAAACAAATGTATACTGCAATTGCAAAGACCCCAGAATCAGAATAGAATGAAAATGTAGCTCTGTGTGCTGTCCAAGTAACCCTAATCAGAGGAAATGCTGATTAAGACAGGTAGGATGACAAAATAAAACAAATATATTCTTTTCACCTGCATGTCTTGAAGAGTCTTTATCATGACCATGTATTGTGTCCTCGAGAAATGCTTCAAGAAAATCAGTCCTATTTTATTTATTCTTCAGTAAGAAAGCAGCAGAGTGAAAACATCTTATCAATAATTCAGGGAAAACAAACCAACAGACTCCCAGAAGCATGCCCATTTTCCCCTTCTGTTTTTAATATCAATTTCATGTTATTTTGTTACACCAGTGTCCAGTACAAACAAAATACAATATCTAAAAAATACAGTGGTTTTAGAATAATTATTTTGCAATCCATGATAGATTCCTGTATTTAAAAAAATATTACCTTACTTTATTTCTACTCTGCCACATTTTCTTGTGTTTACCTTGACTTGCTCTTTCAGCTACTCATGTGCATGATAAATGTTATGGTGTCAAAAAACCTGTGAAATTAAATATATTTTAAAAAATCTTATTTTGCTTAACCCCTTCTTTTTATGATTGCTGATAAAAAGTGAAGAAACAAGAAAAACAAGCTACATTGTCACATTGAGCAATCTGTTTTACAGGACATTAATAATTACATTATCGCATAACTGGTTAAAAAGAGGTCAAAGTGAGTAAAAACAGAAGCACTCAAACCCTCAAATGGTCATAATAACTTTAGTTAAAACTAGAATGGATAATAAACTGTGTCACTGAAGGGGTGGTCAGACATAAGAATAGTCTGCCCAAGGAAGTGGTGGAATCACCATCTCTGGAAGTGTTCTAGAAGCTTATGGTTGGGGCACTTGGGAATATGGTTTTGTGGAGGACACGGTGGTGCTGGGTTAGTGGTTGGACCCAATGACCTTTCTGGTTGAGGTCTTTTCCAATATTAATAGTTCTATGATTCTATATCAAGCTGGATTAATGATACTATACTTTAAATAACAATGGAGAAATTCAAGAAGACTTTTAAGATGGCTATGATTTATTCCTAAGCATTGAAGAAAGGAATATCAAGATATAATGCTGGTAAATATTTTGACTAGTTCTCCTTTATTATATATGATTGCAAAGAATGCTAAGAGCACATAAGTATTGCTAATATCAGAAGAACAGTGGATAGATTAACTCAGGAAATTACTATAATAGCCATTCCAGATAAACATCTGTAACCTCAGCTGCACAGAGAGCTAGAGGCAAATGTTGAAAGAGAAGTTCAGGCCTGAGTTAATTAATGTCATAAAAGAGGTATAATGGAGATAGGACAGGATTTTTAAAAATAGAACTCTATTTAGATGTGTTATGTATAGGCACTTAGGCTGTTAGCTTGCCAGGATATAGAAATGCATGTGTCATTATTTCTCGACATTTTAAAGAAAGTATTGGAGAAATTAAACATGACAAAATATGCAAAATATTTTAAAATAATTCAAAAGAAATAAATGTGGAAATGTTCCTAAAGAATAATGTTTCTTAGCATCTTTTTTGTGTTTTTCAGGTTCTAAAATCTAGGTAACTTCCAGGCAATGTGCTAAAAAGACTTTTATTCCATTAGAAAATTGTGAGTTTAAGACTAACTACAGTTTCTAATGATCTAGTAACAGAGCCAATATTTGCAATTCAAAGAAAACAATGCCCTGGATTTTTTTTATGCAAGTCAGAAGGGAACTATTTCAACTGGACTAACATAATTGTTAGTCATTAACTTGATGTTGCTCTCTGGCATAGGGATGTCCATGCACTTTTTGCTCTCCTTATCTTGAGGAGGAGATAAGTTGCCTGAGATGATTTCTACTAGGTGCACAGAATACATAAAGACTTCCTTTATTATTGATGTGCCCTGAATTTCTATTTCAGGACTACTGTATTTACATTTACATGGCATCTCCTTCCCTGAGTTACTTTTGATTAAGGGTTCTATTGTACCTAAAGAGGAATCAATTAAATTACTCTGTCTTAATTTTATTTTATTTCAGTTGAATTGCATCAACTTAATTTCTGCTATTTTTGCTGTATGTTTTGTGCAAAAGGATACAATAATGCCTCTCACTGAAGAAACATATAAAAACTGGCTCAAGATTTAGGCAATTAAATGGCGACACCTAAAACAAAACCAAACCAAACCAAACCAAATCAAACAAAACAAAACAAAACAAAACAAAACAAAACAAAAACAATATCTCAGTTTAGATATTCCCAGTTTTCATTTTACCTAATAGAAATTAAGTCCAAAAAGTCAATGGAAACCAGAGTAAAACATAGTGAGAAGATGTTGAAATTATTTAGTTGTTTTGTGTTATACAGGATAATCTTACTTATATAAAGTACCTATATAAGATTGATGGATATAAAGCAGTATTTGCAAAAAACACTCCTAAAAGATGACACTGGATGACTAACCTCAGTGCCTACTTTAGAGAGGACTGAATCAGCACAGGAATTTAAAATGAGTGAAACCAAATCATTATGAACCATTTTCAGCAGAGCCTTAGAAACCAAATTTCCTAACATCTTCCTATCGTTTCTGCCTTTATAGTTCTTGAGAAATCTGTTAGGTTATCATTAAAAGGAGTCAGAAGACTGAATCTAAAAAGACTAATAATAAAGAAATACAGATATTCAATCTGATTAATAAAAGCTTTATAATAGCTATAAGCTGGGGCTTGTGTGTTCTCATTAATTTCAATAAGTTCTCTTACTAAAAATGTGTGCAGCTTCCCTGAGTATATTTGAATTAGAGTATCAAAAATTAATTTTTGAATGAAGTATTTCTGGGAATCTTTCAGATAAATGCATACGTACAACATACTGAAATGGAAGTATTTTATGCAGGGTTTTCTTGTTCAGGGTAGTGTAGACACAAAAGGAATTTTGATTATATGGTAGGTCATATAGAGGTTAGACTAGGTGATCTTTAAAGGTCCCTTCCAATCCAAGCCATTCTCTGTAATTACGTTAAGCCAATTGCAGAATTTAATCCAACATGTTCATAATCAGCAAAAATATGTGAGTTCACTCAGGGCTAGTAATTCAACCACAACAGCATTGTATCTTTGAGCTGTTTACCAAATTACACATCTTCTTGTCACAGTTTTTTATTTGTAACTAGAACTACTTTTTTTTTGGTAAATATTTTTCTGCCTTCTGTATAATTGTGATTCTTAGATGTGATAACTATCCAAGAGTTTATAAAGTTATTTTATGTAACAAGAGAAAGAGAGCGTTTTTATCACCTGTAGGGTGATGTGATTTAGTGCCTGTTCACTCGGAAAAAATCTAAAACAAATTTCAGGAAATATGTTTAACTGCTAAAATGTTTTGAGTACAATTCCAGTAGAAGTCATCATCTGTAAGTCTTTTAGTCTGGGACTGAGAAATCATCTAGGCAGATTGATGGAAACTATTTTAAAAGACTTTGCAAGTGATCAAGTTTGTAAGTTAAGAAATGCTCAAATAGCACGGAAAATCCAAAGAGACTTTCATTTATGCAATTGGGCTGAGATGTAGCAAATAGCATCTAATGTTGACATTTGTGCAGCAATTCATGGTGACAGGAAGGGCACTGGCCTCAAATGTAAATTACATGGTACTGTTTTTGTTGGGTTTTTTTTAATATCCTAAAATAGCTCTTAACTGGGGGGTGAAGATTTCAGAGAAAGAATAAGAATGTATAGAGAAGTTCTAAAATTAGTAATCTTGTAGGCCCCATGGTAAGAATGGCTAAAAAGAATATTTCTTGACTATATGGAAAGTAGTTCCTATTATTTATTGAATAGCAAATAACTATATGTATTTCACAGGAGAAAGTGTATCTAAAAAGCATGTGGTAATAGATTATAAAAACCAGAAAATTATTCTAATTCATGAGCTGGCTTTCATATTGTCTACCCCTATTTTGAAGAAAATTTGTGTTTTTCTAACTGTTATTGATGTTTATTGCATACAGGTTGCAGTTGCTTTGACTAGTACATGTTTTTCAGTTCATTAACTCATCAAAATCATGTGAGATATACAAATAATTGATTCCTATTATGATAGTTAATTATGCATAGTACCTCTTCTAAAAAAGTCTGTACATCATTCTTTTTCAGCCTCAATTTTAAATGATGTAAGTTCTATTTAGGAAGAAAATAAAAGTATTTTCCTTGGTAATTAGATGCACGTATGTGAGTTATTACCTCTTTGGCTATTGTACGAATTTAGATAGAACATAGTCTTTTCCTGGTTCATATTTCCCTGACTGTCCTCCAAATATTACCTCCCTGTTTAAATGTTAGATTTATACCCCTACTTGAATTAGGAATGCCAGCCGGTTTATGAATACAGAAAATTCTTACTCAATATTTCCTAATGATAACATTTATTTTTGGTAAAAAAAAACCAAAAAAACAAAAAAACAAAACAATAAAAAACCCATAGAGGCCATTATACATAAAGGATATGGTTTTGGTTTTGTTTCATTTATTTGGTTAACTTTGCTATTTCAGGGACAGTGAAAGCCCTGTAATCTTGCTGAAGCATTTTTTAAAAATGATGTCTATAGTTTTTTCTTCAAGGAGAAATAACAACCTGCAAAAAAAATCCCGGCAAAAAATATAGGCTTAATTCCTGTGTGCTTGAAAGTTTCTTTTTGCTGGACTACTATGAAAACTCCAGCACTCTAAAGTTCTGCTACTATATCCTAAGTCATTATTTCCATGCAAAGTTGGATTGTTACACATTTGATAGATGGGTGAATTTTGTGTTCGTGGCAGACAGAATTACACTTCCACAAGCATCAAAGATATTCAAAGCCTGATTTAACACAGTCCTGGGAAACCTGGTCTAGCTGAACCTGCTGGAGGGGAACTGGAGTAGATGATCTCAAGAGGTCCCTTCCAAACTAAATGAGTCTGTGAAGTGGATAGAAATTGCACAGCAGCAACAGACAGTGACTTAAATCACCACGTATTCCCAACTGAAAAGATTCATGAAAATCAGACTGATTTTGCTGTGAGGAAAGGATAAAAACAATCAACAGTAATAGTGGAGAGAAATTTTAAAATATAAGAAGATAGTTAAAGGAAATAAAACATTCTTGCAGTTGTCTGTACCTTTGTTCTTGTTATCCTGCAGTGGTTTATCATCTTCCTTTGTCCTGAAAGTACATGAAAGCCACTTTGAGTGTAAAAAGTACACAGAAATAGAGTGGGATCTACAGTTGTTTAAAAACAGAACTAAGTGTAACGTATTTTCTAAAAGTTACACAAAGGTAAAGTCTGGTTCACTGCATGTAAATGAATAGAATAATAAACAGTAGGTGAACTCATCCTACTTGGATCAATTCAAGGTGGAGTTTCATAACCTGCTCCAGCTCTTTTGTTTCACTTGTATGCACACTTGTATTGAAAGAAAAAATAAAAGGAGAGAATTACAGTATTTAACATCTGTTTTTCCATACTCTCATCCCCAATTGTCTTTTATAATGCAGATTTTCCATCTTTGTAGTCCGGCCATTTCATAGTTATTCTACTTGCAGTTTCCTTGCTTCTTTCCTGTAATGTAGGATTTGTCCCATATTGCGTGCTCAGTACACAATTTTTTGGTGCCAGCCAAAATCTATGGATATTTTTTTCTCAGTCCTATTACAATTATCCCCTTTCCAAACAAGTTTTTAAGTTTTTTTTCCTCTGATCAGGACTCAAATTTGGTACCCTTTCTTTGATTGCTTCATGCAATTAAAAGTAGATCTATTTACTAATCTCTTTAAGTTTGACTGGAAGTAAACAAAGTGTCAGATACTATTTGAGATGCTGGGGTGACCTGAACCATGACTGGGGGAAGAAAAACACACATTTTTCTACAAAGAAGCCTGATATATTGGATAAACCTGAGCCTCAGTCTATGGGAAATCTATAATACAACACACAACAAAAGGAATCAAATATCTAGTCAAAAGAACAAATTCTTGAAACTACAAAACTTATCTATTGATGTAAAGAAGACTGTCTATATTTCTTTTAGTGTTTTTAAATATTTTCCAAGCTGATAAGCTTTACGGAAACTGATTAAGAGATTGTATTAAGGGTATGATGTTTAGGCATGCATTTTTTAGAGAGAATTCAGGTAATTCCAAATCAGAGAACAGACGAAAAGAACAGCAGATGAATACAGGTTTTCTATCCAGTTTTTGATTTAGATGTTTTCTGACAAGTTACTAAAACCAGACTATGAGATAAATTGGCTTTTTGGCACATGCACCCTAAATGAAATATTATCATGAAAAATGCTAAATAAAATGAGCTTTTTCCTGTTGTTGTTTCAATATTGTGTTCACAATATTTGTAGTGTTGGGCAACAAGGACAGAACTTGTCTAAATTTTTAATCTTAAGGCTCTGTGGCAATGGCTCTGAAAACATTAATAGACATGGTGGTGAAAAAGCAGGTTTCTCTCAGAGACTCCAGGCTTGTCTGCTTCTAAACGCTGAAGAGTTCTGAATCTCTTTGAGACTGGAATAAACATATTTTATCCCCATTACATTGTATTTATCCATGGAACACTTCTGTGCTCTACAAATGGTCTCATGGCCCTAATCTGCAATTACTGTTTCCTGCTCTTTCCTGTTTCAACTCCCTGGAATACTGCAAATGCAGTTTCATAGAGCACTGGGCTAATCTTTTATGAGCTTGCTAGTGCTGATATATTGGACACAGGGAGAATGGCTAAGGCTCTAAAGCACTGTGAGATAATTTAAAAGAAAGACTTTAATGGGAGAGACAGTGAAAACACTATAGTATCCCAGTATAAACCATATCACCTCTATGATACTCTCTGTTCTGTTTTGCTTTCAGTAAAGCAGAAGAGACACACAAAATAGCTAATATATCCAGTGTTTGTGAGCATGAAACCAGGACCCAGAAGTGAACCTGAAAATTGTAATTTTTCAACAGAGATTTATCCTGTAAATTCCTAGAGTTCTGATCATGATCTAGTAAACCTGCCGGTCACCAATTTTGGAAATGCATAGATTTCAGGGTTTAGGAGATGATTTCGGGGAGATAGATGGAAATCAGACATACAACTCCTAGAAATTTAAGTTCTGGGCTACATGGCAGAGAGCTTAAAAAACACTTTGCTGCATGACATATGGGCAAGTAGCATTTCAGATCAACATTTAGCTCTCTTCAGTCCCATTTTAACAGGCAAAAACCAAGGTAAATTCTTTCTAAATTTGTCTTCCAATTGAAAAAATGTCAGGCAATTCACTGTGAAAGAAAGAAAGAAAGAAAGAAAGAAAGAAAGAAAGAAAGAAAGAGAAAGAAAGAAAGAGAAAGAAAGAAAAAGAAAGAAAGAAAGAAAGAAAGAAAGAAAGAAAGAAAAAAAAAGAAAGAAAGAAAGAAAGAAAGAAAGAAAGAAAAAAAAAGAAAGAAAGAAAGAAAGAAAGAAAGAAAGAAAGAAAGAAAAAGAAAGAAAGAAAGAAAGAAAGAAAGAAAGAAAGAAGGAAAGAAAGAAAGCCCCCCAACAGCCAAAAAAAGGACCAGAAAACTTTGACAAGCATATTTTTTTGTTATGCATGAAAAACTTTATCACAAATATGCAGTTTAAGCCTGGCAAAATCTGTCTTGTTTTGTCAAAGTTCAGTGATAAGTGAATACACTGTTCAGGCAGGCTGTAATGTCTCATATGGGAATCAAGTTTCAGAAGTGTAGGAAACTATTTTATTTCACATATCAAAAACTTACCAATACATATCTTATTGCTCTGTCTGAATTTTATTAGAGAATAATTACCGATGATTTTCTTCCTGAAGAGTTTTGACAAATGCCACGTACACACCAGTATACAAACAAATTTCTATTTATCTGATGCTATATAAAACAGTAAAACTGGCAATTTTTCCATGTTTTAAAATAGTTTTAAAATGTTTTAAGTTATTCTTGTCTTGTTGAAAATTCTATTTAAAGGTCTGTCTTGTTGCTTGTTGGTGACACTTTCAGAACTTTCAAAATTTGATTTCTTCAGTTAGAATAAGTGAAGAAAATCTGAATTTTGAAGTTGAACATAAGATATCTATATTTTTATTAAATTATGTTCAAAGATGAGGCATTATGGGCAGTGAGACAAGAATTAAAAGCTTTAATAATGTTACTGTGCCAAGAGATAAGATATGAGTAATTTTCTTTCTGGTTGGGTTCTCTTTTTGATTTTTTTTTTTTTTTTTTTTTTTTTTTTTTTTTTTTTTTTTTTTTTTTTTTTTTGTTCAATTGATTTGTTCATTTGATTTGTGGACTACTTATCATCACACTTGTGAACAGAAAGTGTATGAAGACTGCTAGAAAGCTTTCTTAGGGTTTTGAACTATGTTCTGCTGAGTAATTATTCTGCAGAAGTTACGTAACAGGCATTGCATTTGATATTTTGGGAAAATAATTCAATTTTCCACATCTTCAAATAAATTACTCTTTTGTCTCCTCTGTTGTTTCTTGTTCTAGGGCCAGACATACTAATATAAAGTTTAGTTCTAGTAATTTAAAAAGAAATATTATGCTTAATTATCTTGTAATTGCTTTTTAAAAAATTTATGTACTCATTTTTTCTTATTCCTAGCTGGTTGATATTCTTCAATTCATTTGTTACAGCACCACATGGCAAAGATTTTTGCCCATTATAGGAAAGATTTGATATAGTGTCCTGTTTGCTAGCTTGGTTTTTAGCTACAGTTTTTTTAGAAAACTTTTTATGCATTGTCAAAGGCATTAAATACCTTAATGCTTATTAGTATATAACTTTGATCAGAAACTGGTTCTGTGTAATGCTACAGTAAATAAAAGCTAATTTAAGCAGAAAAAATATTGACATCATGCTGACCTTGGGATGTAGAATGCAGGAATAATACCTAGTTTCAGTATTTATTTGCCTTTTCTTATGATAGATGGAAAATGCTGTTAGCTAAGAATGCGAGGAAAACACCAGCACAATGTCAAAGGCATAGTAGGCACTTCTCAATGTCACCCGTTTTCATTTATGAAATTCAACAAATCAGTTGAGACAAAGTGCTTGACCATTCCCAAAGGGTAGCACTACATCACTACTGTATTTTTATCTGGCATATAAAGCAAAAATATTAGAGGAATAATTATGTATGGATACATACAACTAATCTTTTTCCATATTATGTCTTTCACATACCCTTGGATCGTAAGCTTTGCAAGTATAGAGAGAACTTACACAAAATTAAATCATGAAGTCATAGAATCATTAAGGTTAGAAAAGACCTCCAGGATCATTGAGTCCAACCTTTGACTGAGCAACACCTTCTCAACTAAAGTTTGGCTAACTGACATGTTCAGTCACTTCTTGAAAAATTCCAGAGATGGTGACTCCATCACTTCCCTGTGCAGCCAGGTCCAATGGTTAACCACCCTTTCAGTGAATGAATTCTTCCTGGAAATAATTCATCCTTCATCCCATTTGCTATTTACTTTTTAGCTAGTTATGAAAATTCTCTTTGAAAAAGTTTGGTGTCAGACAAAAAACTTGTCAGAACTCTTCAGGATCTGGGGATGTACACATTTGATTATATTTTAATCCTAAGCTTAGTGTAATTTTACAGTGTAATGAGGCAAGCAGTAGTAAATAATGACAGATTCATATGAATGGTAAGTGCTATAAACATACTTAATGATTACAATAGCATGATCAGTTCACTAATTGCAAAAGTTCCCTACACATACATATGTGACTAAATTGCTGATGCTTCTGTAGTTGCCTTTAAATTCTCCTTTTTCAGTTTCTAATGAAGTTTCATGCATACAAATAGAACTGTTTTCATCAGGGGAATATAAATACAGTTGTTAAAATTCAGCTTCTATCAGATCTAGCAACTTTCAGATTTTCCATGCTTGACCCAAGGAAGTGGGGAAAAAACAGTGCTCTCAATATCAGAGCAATCTCAGTATTTATTTTTTTAATGTGCATATGTGTGTATGTATGTGTGTATTTATACACATCTGATGAGCTCCTACATGTTTCTTGTCTGTTTCACTCATTTCAAATAACATTTTTGTCTTCTGGTACCAAATTTTTAAATCTGATCACCCCTGGAAATCTATAAGAGTGGAAATTTTTCACTAAAAATACAAATTTCCTCTTTCATTTTTTCACTAGAAGGTGTCAGGCCTGATTCTCCATTACCTCAGTGCAGTTATGGATTTCATAGATCAGTCAGTTCTCTTTTTTTTTTTCCGTATTACAGACACTAAAGAAAGTGGGGTCACAGTTGTACTGATTTGGTTTCTTAACTTTGGTTAGCAAAAGATCAAAGAACTTGCCCCAAGCCTGAAGTTGAAGTATACCATGGAAATAACTGATGGAACCAATGGTCTACATTAACTCATAGACTTCCATAAAATTACACAAATAAAATGCAAATACATGTCTAGATAGCCTTCAATCATCACTAGAAATTTGTACATAAATTGAAATTTAATTTATACATCTACATCATAAAAATATCTCTTCTGCTAATCTTAAAATGCAATACATTTCAAATGTAGTACATTTCACTGACAATTCAGTATTTTCTTATTTTCTCATTTTTTTCTTTTTTTTAATGAAGAATCCACTGATAATTCATATATGTTCCTTGAAGTTCCCATATTATTGTGTTTTATAAAACACAAAAGGAACTAGGGAAACATTTTGATTTCACAGCCCAAGTCCTAGGAAGTGTCATTTGACTGTTTTTAACAGCCTCTGAAAATGCTACTGGCACATCCTGACAGTTTTTATTTTGGTGCTGCCACTCTGACTAATGGTGGCTTTGTGGTAGCTTTAGCAGTGTGCAGATAACCCCTAGCTGTTTTAGCCTTTTCATTAATAATTCTCCTTGGTCCTCCTTGATTTGGTGATGCTTCTCAGATCTGAGCAATTGGAAAAGATAAAGTCCATACAGTTCTGTCATAGTTGAGGATTTGGATTTGAGGACTACTATGTGTATTGATTTCAGAAGACTTTTCTTTCACTGGTGTCCAAGATAATTTCTTTGACCAACTGAATCAGTTTTCTTTTGCTCTTTTGCCCACCCCTCTCCTCAAACTTATATCCTATCTCAACCAATTGTGGATTTAATTTGATTTGGGTTGAGTTGGGTTTTCCTTTGTTTTTTCCAGGCCTTCTTTCTCTTGGAATCCCTATTTCTCTCTTTTTCTTACTATTCAAATCTTTTAAATATCTGCTTCCAGGCCTCATAGTCTATGAGTCTTAAGAGAGAGAAGAGAGCTTTTCTCATCAGAAAAGCTTTGCAGAAGAGAAGCTACCTGGTTACCCAGTAGCGTGAAGTATTTACAGTCCACACTGTCTATAGAAGATCTGAGAGGTCAGACAGAGCTGCATAAATAACAGCTAAGAATCTGTCAACCTAATCAGGATACAATTCACAGGAACAGTAAATTACGACTTCTCACAAGTAATCTTGAAAAATTTCAAGTCCAGATTCCAAGCTTTGAAACATGAACTTCCAAATACTGTTCTTGTATTTTCTACAATTCAATTTATACATATGCACCAGAAAGAAAAAATGGTTGTGGACCATTCTGACTATATTTTTTTTCACAAAACTTTATGCTAAGGGAGAGAGCTAGGAAAATTAATTTATAAACAGCTGAAAATTAATTACTGTAATAGAAACATCATGAATCTCAAGAGTATGCAGTGCTAAGAATTCTCTCTAACATCTCTTAAATACTCATCAGAGATAACTATGAGCTATGATGGTAGCCTACAAAAATATTTGAAAACATAGAAAAACCATACACCAACTTAAGAAGAAAATAATAAAATTAAATTATACATGAATGAGAGATCACTTTGCCAAAAGATAGCACTGATAATGCCACAGTCATTCAATAATTCTGTCCTTCCATTTTCTCTATCATTGCACAATCCAGAAAAACAAGCTCCTACTAGTAAATTATTGCAGTCTGTGTATTGGATCTTTTTTTCAATTGCAATTTTGTGAAGTGCTCAGCAAAATAGATATAAAAATAAATAGATACTTTACTATATCAATAAATCCAAAATGTATTTATAAAGTATTCTGTAGAATAACATTTATAATTAGTTAAGAGAGAAAGATAATGTGTAAGTAAAATAAAATAATTAGGGACCCATTCCATTTAAGGAACCATTTACCATGTCATGGAAATGTCAAAATATGTTGTGTTTATTTCTCCAAGAAACGTTTCTAGTTAAACCATGTCTAGATGGTTTCTGAGGATCTCTAAGGAGAAAGACTCAGAATTTTCATGTGAATTCAAGTTCATTTTATATAGATCAGTGTTTTTTTGTGTTAACTTACCATGTGTATATATGTGTTCATTTTGGGTGGCTTTGGCTGAAATCCTGATAAAATTATTCAGAGTTCCTGTAAGAAAATTTTATATGTATCTCGTCTACAATCCAGTTAATAACCTTCTGTTAAAATGCATCAGAGTAAAAGGTCCAGTAAAAAGAATTATCACTCTTATGCATATTGACTCATTACATAGATACAAGCATACATTTAAATATATATGTACTCTAAAATGAATCTGTTGCTTGAATGTCATTGATGTTTCCTAGGGATAAGGAAGTCAGGATATTATCTAGTGATTTGAACCCTTCAAGGGTAAAGGTTAAAAAGCAAATAATAAACTCTAATTCCTTAAAAATTATTTTAAATTTCCTACCAGTCTGTATCTTATGTGAAGTATCCCTTTTAGCTATTGTGTTTAAAAAAGGAACATCTTCCGCATTTGAATCAGCAGTGGCAATGTTGCTACTGTGAGGCCCACAGAGGTTGATCATCTAGTTCAGAGTAAACTTGCATTAACAACTGCCAAGAACTTACAAGCCTGTCAAAAACAGGTACATAAACCACAGCCCAGTGGATTTCTGCCACATTGCAGTTTCAAATACTATTAAATTTGCAGCTAAATTTAGTGTAGTTAGAAATATAGGTGAAATTTGACTACTAACCATCATGTTTTGCCTTGTATTTACTTTACTTTGGATGTGATTTTCCTTATTTGCAGTTGGGATTTTTTTTACACATACAGAGGAGCACTTTGGCAAAAGTCCTTAGTTCCTGCTTATTTTATGAGAATTTAGGGTATGAAGCAGGCAATTAACCTGAAGGATTGCAAAGCATGTTTAATGCAAGAAGGAAATCCAACAGCAATATCAAAAGTCTAATTCATATCTCTACTCCTTCATTTGAATGCTATGTAATTCAGATTAAAATTTATAAATAAAAACTCTGAATTTATTAAGGAGGGCTATAGCTTTAGAATTTTCTTGTTAGGTCTTAGGTAAGATTAATGAAGAAGTGGGTTTTTTTTTCTATGTAAATACACATAAATGAAACAATGTCATTATTTTAAGAGTCCTAAGGCCTTAGATCTAGGGCATTCGATGAGACCAGAGTGAAACACAAACACAAAGAGTGTAAAATCTATTCATTATTCATCAAAGACAAGCAGAAAATGACAGATTAAGAAGTGATGGCAGCTATCATTTAAAAATTGATTTTAATGGAAATAATTAATAAATTCAGTTTTGAAGTAAATAGGCTTTGCTCACAGATGTAAAAGTGATCACAGTCTGTACTCCAGTGATTTCCTAAAACAGAGTCCCTGAATTTAATCATTAATACCTCTCACATATTTATTAATAAAATTATTTGAGACTGAAGATAAAATAGTTCTCTATATAGATATTTATTTATTAAAAATCTACCGTCAGTCTTTATTACTTATTGATAGCAATTTTGATATAGCAGTGAACTCTTAGTTGAAAATCTTGTCTGTTTCTCACTATTTTCATTCACTTTTTTCTTTCATCATTTAAGTCTGTCAAACATCAAAAAATTACCTAAGAAATAAGTCATTAGTTAAATTTCAAAACTCAAGAAGTTCCTAGAAACTGCATTTTTTAAATGACCCCAAATATGCTGTAAAAATTTTCTGGGAATTTTTTTTTATGAATCTTTGCCTGCTAGTAGAATTATTATTCAAAGTTTTGTGTTTGTCTTTCATTTTTTTCCCCATTACCTTATCATCAGACTAAGTGATTAAGTTCAAAGATTTTTATCCTTTAACATGTGAATGAGTCATAAAGAACATTAATTCAATAGCTGTTTGAAAAGCTATTTTTGAAAACATTGCATCTAAGGAAACCATTTCTTTCTCTTTTTAAGTGATGCTGGAAAATTTTATAGAACCAGAGGGCTGAAGTACAGTAAGAAGGATAAAAATATCTTGTTTTGCAGAAAATAATTAAAGTGAACCCTTCCACAGAATCTCCCAACTATTTAAATGTAAAGTTAAAGGACCTTTAGCCAGGAAAAAAATTAGATCTTTCCTCCTATAATTCATGAAACCATTTCATCTCTGAAATTATTTTAACACTAAGAGAATTACAGAAACACTAGTAAATCACTTTTAATGCAGTCAAAAGTGGGAATTCATTGCTAAAATAAATAATTTTTTTTTAAAAAAGAGAGTATGTAATAGCATTTATTGCTATTCTTAACTAAGCAAGTTACACTAATAAAGATGTGATGCAGTAGCTTAAAAGTGCCTTTAATAGGGTGTTTGACAGCTACGTCAGTTGGACCTCACCCTTTCTTCATGTCACTGAACAATGCAGATATGTTGCTCACAATCAAACAGTATTTTGCTCAGGTTTTTTGATCTGATTGAGAAAAAGAGGATCTTCTCCTCCAAGATAAGGATGGCCCAATTCAGACCTCAGATAAACATTTAAATATTCAACAAAATACAATGTTCTCATTTTAGGACCTTTAATGAATTCTGGATTTTCCCATAATATTGGAAGATTTAGCTTTTGCTGAGCAGTGCTTACACAGAATCAAAGCCTTTTCTGCCTCTCACTCATCACACTAGCGAGGAGGCTGAGACTGTGCAAGAAGCTGGGAGGGGACTCAGCCAGGACAGGTGACTCAAACAGACCAAAGGGATATTCCATACCATATGACATCATGCTCAGTGTATAATGTGGGGCAAAGGAGTATGGGAAGATGTTCAGAGTGATGGTATTTTGTCTTCCCAAGTTACCATTACAGTTGATGCAGCCCTACATTCCTGGAGCTGGCTGAACACCTGCCCATGGGCAGCTGAGAATGAATTCCTTGTTATGCTTTACTTGTCTGTGTAGCTTTTGCTTCACCTGTTAAACTTTATCTCAACCCAGGATTTTCTCACTTTCACCTTTCTGATTCCTTTTCCCATTCCAGTTTAAGGGGGTTGAAATTTGAGATGCTTCAATGCTTCCCTAGGTTAATCCACAGCACTGATATTGCTAAAGACTTGTCAAATAATGCAAAGTGAGAGTTACATTGGTATCAAATTAATGAGAGCTCCCCTATTTATATAGAATTCATTACTAAGTTTTAGTTTGTTCAGAGCATCTCCTACTGGCAGCCACCGACAGTGTTGGAGAGAAGATGTCTTGAATAGTACCACAACAAAATAATATTGGAGGACCCAGGGCTGCATGCATTAATGATTAATGATTAATCAGTGATGAAAGAATTATGTAGCAACAATTACATGAAGCTTCCCACAACTGATAGCATAGGCATACTTGTCTTTGAAGTAAGGCTTAATAAGGCTACAGAAGGCTATGACAAAAAATAGCTAATTACACTGCTTCAGAATCTGCTACACAGAATAGATCACTCTGATATCCTGCACTGTACTGCTGCAGATGCAAAGATTCCATTAAAGACAGCAGTATTTTAGTACTTAATCTACAATTTTGTTAATTGCATTAATTAGTTATTCACATTTAAGATCTTAGTGTTTGCCCTGGATATGGTAGCATAAGGTGAAATTTTGCCATCAGCTCTGGACCATTGATGACATTTTAAAAAGATTTTCTTTCTTATTGTACATGCAATTCTGAAAAATATTTTGCAAAATGTAAAGGTTTTTTTTTTTACTTTAATACTATACGGTTTATTGACTAGATGTCTAACTTTGTTTTAAAATGTGTATCTTTTAAATAATGCCATAAACAAAGAAAATTCACTCTACGTCAGCCATAACTGGCAGAACAGCTTGGTAGCTGACAAAACTGTCATATGACGTTAACCATATTTAAGCATAATAATATTTTTAATTTAGAATCTACCTTTTTTGTCCATATGAAACCAATTTTTAAAAAGTCAGATTGTCTGCTGATTCCTCTTATTGGTTTTCAGNCTGCCTTCCTGCCTTCCTGCCTCTGCCTAGCTCAATGCTTTCTGCCTTCCTCCTTCTCTCCCTTCATGTTTATCGCTAAATTATAATTTGAAATATTGTTTACATGTAATTACAGAGGGGAAATGCACATTCGTGAAAATCACTGTTATAATATGCTCAAAAGGAAATGTAATTGTTCTTATTTCTAATACTCATCAGGTTATCTTCCTTTTTAGTCAGAAAATAGGGACAGTAGTGTTTGCAATAACATATTTGAAGCAAGATCTAATCTAAATAACAGTGCAGAAACTTCTAATATTTAATATACAAAATCTTTTCTAACTTCTCTACAATTTGAGACACAATAGAGGAAAGCAGATAATTGGTTAAAACCAGTGAGAAAACTCAGAGCAGTTTTTCTAATAAAGGAATGCTCCCACTACTGCATCAAAGAGATGTTGTGGATTTACTATCTTTTTTTTTTTTTTTTTAATATGAATAGAAGGAAGCAAGCTTTAGTTATAACTAAGAACCTCTTCTTTTCTTAGTGTCTACTTGGAGCCACTTCTGTGACATCAGGATGAGGGGTTCTGACAATGATCATGATGTCAGAGGACTATGACTTCAGCTGGAGGAATAAAGAGAAGCAGCAGACAAGTTCTTATATACATCTGCTTCCATAAAAATGTCTTTGTTAATAGGAAACAAAAGAAGAAAAAAGCAAAAGAGATGTGACATATTTAGGTTGATTTCTTTCCCCTAAACAGTGCCCTTTAATATTCAAGATGTATCCCAAACATGCTGATTTCTATAACCTCTTCTTGTAAGACTTAACTCACCATGGACAATATTTTTTTAAAGGAGTCTTCAGATGTTCTTACTAATTCTTATGACAGCTAAAACTTTCATATTCACAATGCCTACATAAATATCTCCTGTATAAAGTCAATTAGAAAGCAATCCTATAGCCTCTGTGATGTCACAATTCATTCCTCCAGTTACTGTGTTGTGCAGTGCCTAAGAATATAGATGTAATTAAATACCTAACTGGAAGGCTGCCCAAGTCATAACAGGAAAACACAAAGATGTAATTTTTCTGAGTCTTCATTTATAGCTGCATTAGACTTACATTTCACATTTGGATAAAAAAATGTTAAATAACCAATCCTATTTAGCTTGAAATATTTTTCAGTTGTATAACTATGAGTTAATACATGTATCACAGAAGCATAAAATGGCCTGGATTGGAAAGGAAACTTAAATATCATCTAGTTCCGCCCCCCTGCTGTCGGCAGGGACACCTTCTACTACACCAGATTGCTCAAAGCCTTGTAGCATATCAGATTCAACTTGGGAAGGAGCAATTTCATTCACTGTTACCTAAAACTACAGTAGGATGGTGAGAGTAAAAATGACAAAAATAAAAACACTTTCCTCCGTCTCCATCTGCTTTCTCTCAGGCTCAGTTTTACTTGTTTATTCACAACTCTTCTACCTCCTCCCTCCCCACCCTGGACTGTGCAAAGGGGGTGAGGAATGGGGATTGCAGTGAAAACAATTTGCTCTGCTACTGCTTCCCCTTCATGCTCTCCCCTACTCGAGTGGCACTCCTCCTGTAGGAGAAAGTCCTTTGCTAAAAGTCATCCTTTGCACAGGCTGCCATTCTTCAACTGCTCCAACATGGGTTCTTGCAATGAGTTACAGTCCTTTGGGAATAGATTGCTCAAGTGTGGCTCCTATATGGAGTCACAGGTCCTGCCAGAAAACCATGCATGAGCTTCTCTCCGTGAGCATGAAGACGTCTGCCAGAAGTCTGCTATGACATAAGATCTCCTTGGGCTGCACCTTCCTTGGGGACATTTTCATCTTCCTGCAGCGTGAGGTCCTTAATGGGCTGGAGGGTGGATATCTGCTCCAACACGACCCTCCCCAAGGACTACATGGGGAAAAGCAGCTTCAGTGTATCCTTCTACTTGAACTGCCAGGGAAACTGCTCCAGTACCTGGAGTACCTCCTACCCATACTTCTTCTCTGATTGAGCGGTCTGTAGGATTGTTTCAAATTCATTTATCATCCCTCTTTCTCACAGCTGCTGTGTAGCATTTTTTGCCTCTTCTGAAATATATTTTATAGAAAGAACCACCATCTGGGCTGAGGAGCTTGACTGTGTTCTGTGGTGAGTCTGCTGGATCTATCTGGAAACAACTGCATTTAATATGGGAAATCCCTAGCCTCTCTTCACAGACCACACTCCTGTTCCCTCACATACCTTGTTAAGTAAATCCAATACAGAAGTCTACCTGCTGAGATAAGAAAACATAGTGAAGTTTCTTGGCAGCATAAAAATAACTTTATAGTTTCATGTTTAGTACTCATTGCTATGAAAAGTTATTATTTTCTTAAACTTCTTTTTTTTCAATGGCTGTTTTCTTGTTACAACTAAAATGAGAAAGATTCACCATTTTCCCTGGTGAGATGTGAACTCCTCCGTGTTACTTTGAAAAAATTTTTTTCATCTCCCTTGCTGATCTGAACATTCTAATTTTGGTAGCTTTAAATGTGACAGCATCTTTTTCATAAGACTGACATCAGTAGGATGAAAGTAGTGAGAAATAAGGAGTTCAGATGAGGCAATGATACAAAAATGACTAGACTTATTAAGAATTCTTGGTGTGTAAATCACAAATAAAAGGAAAAATTATATCCAGCAGGCAGAGGTAACACACTTTGGTAGTATCTGAGATATGAAAGGAAAGAAAAAGCAAAGGTAGCAATGGAGTTAGAGGGAGTCTGAGAGTGATACTGTTTGAATAATTACATATTTTGTTTCATTTCCAAATCTGAAAGACGAGACGAAAAATAATCTAGGTCCTCAACTTACAGTCTTACAATCAAGCCCCTATTCATCACAATATTTCAAGTTGTTATGTCACTTTGGGCTAAGTAATGCTAAAATTCAATAATGGTAAAACACTGGCTCCAAAATCCAATAATGTTAAAATATTAGTTCCAAGTAAAATGAAACTCTGTTTCTGAATTCAGAATGAGAGGAAAGAAAAGTCAACTGCAAAGACCATGGAGCAAGAAACTTTTTTTTTTTTTTTCTGTTAGAGCAACTGAGTGCTGGGACAGGTTAAAGATCCTGGAGATCTTCAAAAGCTGTCTGGCCATGGTTCAGGGCAAGCTGCTACAGGTCATGCTGCCTGAGCAGGAGGTTGAACAAGATAACCTCCAGCAGTCCCCTCCAACCTCAAACAGCCCTCAATTTTGTAACTGCTTCCAGCTTCCCACAGCCCTGTCCTACTCATCTGAGATCCTGCTGAGGCAGGCCACCTGTGGGACCCTGGGCCAGACTCTGCCCATCCCTATGTCCAGGCTGCCCTGGTGCACTTTGGCTGACCTGCTGGGAGAGTGGGCCCTTGTGGGGAGCCTCCACTTCTGCTGAGTTCCAGGGAGGCAACAGCAGAGCTGTGCCTAACAACTCGCATCACTGACTCATCTGTTCAAGGGATAGTGGTATACCAGTTTGGTCCCTAGAGTTGGCTCGTTTGGGTTTTTATTTTAATTTATGAAATTTTCCCATCTACATGTTATCAGGAGAGGTGTCATTCCAGTTTTAATAGCTCTCTTTTCTATCTGTAATTTTCCAGTATTTTTGTTACACATTTCATATGAAATCACTACACTAACTGAAAAATTAAAAGGTATTACTTGTGCATTCATACAGCTTTTGGTCAAATATTTTTGTATGTTTCAGCATGTAATCTAATGCATGCCCTGAAAACCCCAGCTTCCCAGAGAAAAAAAGTGGAATTATTTCCTTGTATACAATAGAAGCCAAATGAGCATGCCAGCAATGCAAATCCAAGAGATAACTTTTCATCAGTAAGGGCAAACAAATGATTTCTTTCATTTCAAGTCAGATATAATCTGTGTTCCCACACTGAGAATAAGGGTAATGAAGAAATATTTTCTAAGTTAATTTCATGCAAAGAAACCAGTACTGTGATAAACATTTAATAAGACAGAACACAGAACTCTTTGAATTTCATGGAGCTGCCTGTAATTTTTATTGTAAGATTGTAAAATGTGTGACCCGGACACAAACCCCCCTCATCTATCCAAGATCTCTGTGGGAATACCAAACTGAGCACAGGAGTGTTGAACAAAAAGTACTATTGTGGGTCCATCAAGCTTCTACAGAAAGGTTATTGTGTTCAAAGTAGTCAAAGAACAGTGTTTCTTAAAGATGTTGAATTTGGTCCAAACCATTACTTATCCTAAAATGAGTTATGGAAAATTATCTCAGATCTTTTGTGACGGATCTTCTTGAGCCCATATAAATCATTTGTGGTGTCCTCATTATAAAATGGGCAATTATAATGACGTTGCATAGCGACAAATCCGTTCCCAATCCTTTTTACCCTGGAAGAGAATCATGAACGCAATCTAAACTGATTTGCACTTAATCGTGTAATGGAGACTGACCAAACTCAAAGCAGTGAAGTTCCTCTTACAGAGTTCAAAGACCTAGCCTGGCAAATTTTCAGGAAAGCACAAGAAGGAAATTTGCTTCTTGACTCATTCCTTTGTCCTTTGTGATTACCTCATCTGATTACCTCATAACACTAACTTATCTTGCTTGCACATTTGTGAAATGTGAATGCTTTTTAAATGACAGAAATATTTATTTCAGTCATAGTCCATTTAAAGGTCATTTGCAGTGTTTTATGGTTGCCTCTGTTCTCTGTTGTCATTTTCTCTCAGAAACCTAAATCAGTATTTCCTACAAAAATCTACTTTTTTCATGTAGAAATGATGGATCTTAGCCTTGAAAACCTCATTTAATCAACACGATAGTAGATTGAGTGTGTTTTTAGGGGAAAAGAAGAAAAAAGTAAACAGTCCAGTCTTGTGCATGAAAATTTCCCTGTAACAGCAAGAAAAATGTCAAACTTTTATAAGTCTGCTAGTTAAGCATTTTCCATGTTGTTAGGTATCTTTAGAATGTCTTTTATTTACAGCTTGAATATTTTATATTTTTAGTTAATAGAACACTGAATAAACTTAAATAAAACTATCATTTTAACTATTGCCTATTTGCAAGAGATTTATTGGTTGGCTACATACTTTTAAATCTAAAATTTTTAATAATGGCCACTGTGTCACTGTCAGGTAACTCCTGAAGATCACTCTGTCTTACCAGACTGGACACTGTGGACCCATGAATTGCAGATCAGATGGGATATGTAGAGGAAGGTAGACACTGAGAAGAGCTTTTCCTTTAAGATGATTTTATTTTCTTTTGCTTTTTTCATAAAGGATTTTTTTTCTGTCTCTGAGGTTTATTACAAATAATCTCAGGTTTTGAACAAGTCAAAAGTTTTATTTCTGGAAAGAAATACAAAGATTTACATGCTTTGAAGGTAAAATAGAGTCTCTGTGGATGAAATTTCAAATGCCTGAAGGATCTTATGCATATTAATTACACTGTATAACTAAAGAACAACTATTTTCTATTTTAGGTAGATTTTTAGAGAACATAAAAAGAAATACCACTCCATGGCCCTTGTGGGAAGTTGGGGGCAGAAGTGTCTTTAATAATTTATTTTTAAAGCATCAGTGAAAAAAAGAGCCAGAACAATGCCAAGATATTTTTTGACCAAAATTAAGAACAGTAAACCTGAACAAAGGGTTTTATTACATTTAGATCCAAAGAAAAAGGACCCTACTTGTGCACATACCTCTATCACTATTTCTATCTTGTCCTATACTAAATATTTATTTAAGAGGTCTTAGAGAATGATCCAAGTGATCTAAGAAGACAAAACAGGCAGTTTCACTAATACTCTAACAGACAGAAGAAAAGGATCTTATTGGATTTTTGCAATACAGTGTTGCACAGCTGGCAACAGAAGAAACACGCGGGTCTCCGAGCAGCAGTCGCATCTCCAGGCAGGACCGACCAAAAGCCCTGCCCTTCTTTATTTACCTATTTTTATAGGGTTCTAAAGACAATCAAGGATTGGTGAAAAGGGTCAACACCCCTAAAGGTTTACAGGACAAAGACATGGTCAATCATCTTTCTCCACCCCAGGGAAAGGAATGAAAAACAATTCCACAAGTGCAAAACAATCCCAGCCGGTTAAGGAAAACAAGGACCATGTTTACAGAAAAAGCATGGGAAACTACAGTTACAGTGTTACAACTTATGGGGCCCTGTAAAACCAGGGCGACAATATAGTTTTTACACTGAGAGACTAGAATTTGCCATCAATGCGTCTTTATATTGGCAGATGTTCAGAACGTGTGTGACCTATGAATGCTCATCCTTCAGTGCATTATGCACATTTTAGTTCTGAGGGGGTTTATTGTTTGTTTGTTTGTTTGTTTGGCTGGATTTTCTTTGTTTTGTTTTCAATAGAAAACTTATCAGGCAATGATTTTAATGGCTCGAGGCACCATACACCATATGGCACACTGGTTGTATATGTCATACTATGGCATAGCACTCATTTTATTGTCACAACTACACTCAAACTGTAGAAGGTGTAGAGGAATAAAAAAACTGCCAGACGTCAGACACTCAGAACTGCATTTCTACATTTATTTATATATACAAATCACTGTGCATTCAGTGTCGTGCTAAGCATAGGTCTTCTACAGCCGAACTATACTCAAAAACTTGCTTGTTACTTCAAATCAAAAACATCAGTTAAGTCACAGCAGTGTGTGCTGCAGATCCACAGTACTGGAGGCCAGTTTCTGGTCTCCAGGCAGTGCTTGACTTTGTCAAATATGTATCCAGGGACATATGAAGTACTCATGATTTCCTTCCCAGCCCCATGCTCCATGATGATGTGGGTGTCCTGTAGGCCTCTCTCATGTCTGTCAAGTACATGTGCATATCTTCAATCTTTTATGGCATATGATGTGACCAAATGGAACCTGTTGACTGTGCTTGGGCAACTGATTTCCACATTTGTTTTCTTTATGTAGCCTTAACTTGAGGCTGCTGTCAATGCAATACTGTCACTGCTACTACTACTCTACTACTATTACTACTACTACTACCGCTACTACTACAACTAAAAGTGCATGCAAAGTGTTTAATGAGCTTGAACTATATTTTGAGGTAGCTACTCTTACAAATTTAAAGTTATTTTCTACAATTAAAATTTTCATTACTTAGACCCATATTTAGAATTTATGTATACACCTAAATGAGCCAGTGCTTCAATTAATTCAGTTATCGCTTATTATTAATAATCCATACCTGAATTTGAGCCAGATTCTCTGCTATCTGTATACTTAGAGAAATCATTCCACCAAACTAATTCCTCCAATCAACCTCTCACTATTACTTCTTTTTTTTCTTATGCATAAATCTTAAGTTTATTTACTTTAACTGGAGTTCCATACTGAAGAGGAAAATCAGTGTGCTTTGCAGCTGCAAGAAAAACCCACTCTCCCTACAGCCTGCTGGTATTTTTTGTGTGTTGACAGTGATGGCACCTGATCTAATTTGAAGACAGGAATTTCTTTTAGCAAAAACTACAAGCCACTGAATGCAGCACGAGTCTACTGATTGTAATAGAGCCGGACCTTGGCAATGGGACTAATTTTTCAAATGTTACTTTAAAGAAGTGAACATCTGATCAACAAATATTGAAGTGCAGCAATTTAGTTTCACAGACCAGATTCTCTTTGCAGAATAACAAGATTTTGTTCAAGGGTGCCACATAGATCACTACCCGTAACTCAAAAATTTTTAGTAATTGAATTAAGATGTTAACCACTAGAATTCCACTTATTTTAGTTATGGCAAAAAATATTTTGCCCCTAATTTCAACTAATATAAAGACTATATAATGCAAAATAATTGACATACACATCACTAGAATGAAGTAATGATGCTGACACTTCATTGTAAACCAATTCTTTTTAACTGAGACAAGACACTGAATAATATTACAGTATCAAATTATTTAAATTACTATATGAACACTTCATCCTTTCAATTTCAGTTGTGCTCCCTCCAAATATAATGCTAAATTTAAGGACCAGAAAATACTAAAAAAATAAATAAAAAAAAAAACCACCACTGAAAACCCTCCATAATAAATGAAAACAACATTTATGGAAAAAATAAAAAAAAAAAAGAGCTGGATCTGGGCTCAAATTAGTTGTGTGATTTACATAAGTCACAGACAAAAATTTTGTAACTTCTATTTTGTTATCTCACTCATTTTTAGTAAAAATTAAAGGAGAAACAAACAATTTGTTTTGTCTTTACTAAAGATACTTCATACTTTTTTTTGCCTCGGTGACTTGCAGATGTTGGAACTGAGCAGTCTCAAATAGTCAGGGGAAGATTATTTTATCAGGTTGTAGTGGTAACATGAGATGTTCTATCTGTATCTCCAAATATCAGGATTCCAACCTAAAGTATTTTGAGGTCCATATGCCACATGCAACTTTCCCACAGAAGAAGCCATCCAGATAATAGTAAGTCACTAAGAGTTCCGGAGTCATGTGAAGAAAGAAAAAAAAACCAAAAATCCCCCAGAAAACTACACCTTTTTTCACCTTAGAGTATTGCAACACATCTCCTTTCCCTCTTTCAGTACCTGCTCAGAATAATTTTGAAAACAAGGGAGCTACGACAAGGTTATTGACTGCAAAGTGTATCTGAATATTTACCATGCATGGCATACAGAATATATACCTAAAAGGTAAACGAGTCAAAGAAATATTGCTTCTGCTTTTCCTGAGATGGTGATATAATTGTGCTTCTGGCTCTAACAGCGCTATATCACTGGTGTACCATGTTAAATAAAGAAAAGGAGGAAATGTGCTCTGAGCATGAATATGAATCATCTCCATGGCATCACAAAAAAGAATTTTTTGTTTCTTTGCACCATAGGTAAAAGGAAATAAAATCTGATTTTCAGTATTAAAGAGAAAAAAAAAAGGACTTTCATTTCTACTTTTGTTGTTTTCTATTTTGTTAATTAAAACATTTCTATATTTACCATTTTTAAAATTATCAAA
This sequence comes from Drymodes brunneopygia, assembly GCA_013400955.1. Lineage (NCBI taxonomy): Eukaryota > Metazoa > Chordata > Aves > Passeriformes > Petroicidae > Drymodes > Drymodes brunneopygia. Next base: position 256,014 of record VZTZ01028249.1, on the reverse strand, counting down.
AAGAATCACACAGGCAATGCACTTATTTTTGTTCTCTTTTAACTTCCTTTGTTATTTTAAATATAATAACAACAACAGCAGACTTTTTTTTTTTTAATTTTACTTTTTATTTTAACTCAAGTGCATCAGGGGCATTTTACGGCCAGGGTCATAAATAAAAAGTAGGCAGCAAAATGATTTGTCTAAGATCCCCAGAGCTGGTCTGTTTCCTTTGTCTGCAATTCTTTTGGAGTTCAGAGAGCACCAATCTGATCTGTAGTATATAATTTAAGTAGCACCTTAGCTGGAGATTTACTCTTGTGAATAAGCAGAGCAATACCTGTCCTCAGTCTACAACTTGTCAAGCACTGTAACTGGAAATAATTATTTTGCTCTTGTGCCCTTGATGATCCTTCCATATTTGCTCAGCTTCTTGTCTATTCCTGCCTCCTTTTTCTTTCAAATTAACACAATTCCATCTAACATTATATCTAGGAAATAACAGAGAATACCTGTGATGTGCATTAAAATTAACACATAACAGTAATGCCTTTTAATTTTGGTGCCTCTCTCCTCCAGTAGGTATGATTTTTACACAAATAGGACAGTCTTCACTGCATATAAAGATGTCTATGTTAAACTGAATGTTTTCATTTCTTCTAAAAGATGATACTTTGTTTTTTCTGTATCTTAACCAGAAGTCTTCCACCAATGAGTGATAAGACACGTCTTGGAATAATGAAAGAAAATATTTTTAAAATATTTTTAAGGAATTATTTTATAATGCCCAGTGGGATTTGCAGGTGTAAATAAGTAATAATATTAATGTGATGGATTTAATCAGTTCTCCATGGACCACCCTCATATGCTCTGTACACCACACCTCAAAAACCTCTTAGCAGACATTTTCAGAACAATTACATCCATAGAAGGGAAGTGATTGGGCCTACAATTTTATTTCTCAGAAATAGAACCCTGCACTACAAAGTGAGCATTGCCTATTTATCTATAACATATGTGCCATGTATAGCCTCATGGATACCCACCTTGTATTTAACAGAACTGTTAATCCTGCTGGAAGCAAAGTATAACTCCATCTAATTATAAATGAAATACAGCTGCTTAAAATTTGTGCCAAGTAATAAAAATAATTAAAACCCAAAAATCTAATTTACAGGTGGTGGAGCATACCTACATTTACATGCAAAAGGCTCTGGCTATTTGAAGTTTTTATATTAAGAAAAGAACACGTGTTTTTAATTGAAATGCAAAGAACATAATCACCTGTTTTAAACATCAGCCAGCCCTTCATGTTAAATATTAAACATTTTGAATCTGGTTCAAAACCATTCCCAACAGCAATTAACTCCCCGTTGCGCACTTAAATATTTCTTATGTTATCTGCAAGCCACACACCTGGAAAAAGGCCAAAGTGAAATCTATTCTTGTAAAGTATATTTTAAAATGAGAAATACTTTTAACTGTGAGGCACATTGAGGCCTGTTTCAACCATCTCATTGATGTCCAGTGAGTGAAGTCAAATGACTCCTTCACTGTATTTAAAAACTAATAAATACCAGACAAAGAAAAGGAAATTGCACTAATCTTGATCATTTTGGCAAGAGAAAAATTAAACCTAGTAGTAAGTAGTACAGTATTTCTGAATGGCTTTCAGGACAGGAATATGAGCCTGACTGAAGTTAGAAGTGATATCAAAGAACCTGTGTCCACATAAATGAAGATGGTGCAAAACATCGAGTGTTACACACTCCACAGCCCCTCTCATGCTATGTGACTGAGAACACACACACTGCACTGCATGGTACTATAATTTATCTAAAATTCATGTTATAACCTGGCCTGTTGCCATATTCAGGCATTAATCCAACCAGGAACATAATGTTCTCTATACCTCCCCCAAAGATAAATTAAGGCCATTTGGTGGGAGTTTAAAAATACACAGTGACGTACCCTTCCACCAAATTCATGAAACAGACAAGGCCTTTTGCATTCTGGGGTCTATGCTTAGTATTTGTTTGAAATTTAGCTGCTTGCATGGTCTGAGGATGAAACAAATTTTGAACTATGTGTGTTTCATGAGCAGAGAAATTATTGCATAATCTGTGAATTTTTTAGCATTTTCCAAATATGTAAATGAAAGTCATGTCTCTAACTTCCCTTGTTACAATGTTAAAAAAAAAATCTCTCACACAGAGTATAGGCTTCTTAAAATTATAATCCAAATAGAAACAATGTGATTGATACAAACAATCTATGAAACATAAACTTTAACTGATATAAAATAACTAAATCTGTTTATATCAGTACATATATGTTTCATATATTTACCCATATCATTCACATATTCTTTATGTTTGGATTATTATATAAATTGCACATTAAATATTACATGTAATATATATATAATTTCTTTTGCATTTAATTTGAACCTCCTAATGTCACTGAAATTGTTACATGAGTCCTCATGAGTTCCACTCTTTCATTCTTATGCAGATATAGATAGCTTTCTGTCCATCCTGCTGGTTGCTTCCCATGCTAATTTATAGAATGTAGCTCTTTTCAGGCAATGTGTTGAAATCCCATGTGCCCATTCAAAGCTTGTTACTCTGCTGGAGAGAGTAAACGTGCTAGAAGTTTTTCTGGTGTAAAAAAACTGCAGCTCCTAGCTGCCTTCTAGTTTTGGGTCTTATTTCCTTTTGTATATTTTGTCATAATGTAGTTGCATAGTCCAGTCTTCAGTGTTGCCATTGCTAGTATCAGGCCATAAACTTGATACTTCATTTGCCTGGCCTGCTCTGTCTTAATTTTTCCTTTTCTCCAGCTTTGCACTACAACAGTTTTACACAGATTGTAGAAATAAAAAATAAAACCACACACAGAATGAGGTATTTGCGGCTCCAGCACAGTGATGTTGTACAGAGCAATTCACATATGCTGCAGTAGCAAAGACTCTGAGAAGTGGAGACATAGGGCACAGAGCAGAGGAGCTCAGGCATGGGGTAGTGATAAGAGATGAGGCACAGTCTTGGCACTGGAGATGCCACATCTATAAACAACTCACTGCCAGTTACAGAAATGCAGACCTGGAGATGGACAAAATTGGGTTTTGGCATAATGAACAGAACAAAAACCCTAGTATCTAGCACGTATATAAAGGCACTAACTATAGTAAACTGGGATGTAACGTGACACTGCAGACCTATGAGGAAAGAGAAAGCTCATTAACAAACACATGCAAAGTACTGCTACTGGATACTGAAGGAGAAAGGAAAAGCTCTAAACAGCATATTCATCCCAGCAGAGGACTCTAGAGGCTGATAGAGTTTTGCCTGCAAGTGTATATAGAAGCAGAGTGCTTCCTTTAAAAGTATCTGACCAATATCAATATAACAAGGGACGATAAGAATGGGAGGAAGCCATAAAACCTAACTGTTGCATTTTGAAGTCCCTTATGAGTTATTTTTTAAAAATTATTTTTTTAATTTTTTTAAAATTTTTTTTAAATGAAAACATTTTTTATCTTCAGGAATTAGACCTAGACTAAAAATTATTTTTGAACTAGACTTTTCAGATTTCTGTTAGAGACAACAACTTTTTTGTTTTATTGTTTATATGTATTTTACTTCCTCTTTGCATATAAACAATATTTTGAGCATAACACTAACTTGTTTTTANTCCCATGCTAATTTATAGAATGTAGCTCTTTTCAGGCAATGTGTTGAAATCCCATGTGCCCATTCAAAGCTTGTTACTCTGCTGGAGAGAGTAAACGTGCTAGAAGTTTTTCTGGTGTAAAAAAACTGCAGCTCCTAGCTGCCTTCTAGTTTTGGGTCTTATTTCCTTTTGTATATTTTGTCATAATGTAGTTGCATAGTCCAGTCTTCAGTGTTGCCATTGCTAGTATCAGGCCATAAACTTGATACTTCATTTGCCTGGCCTGCTCTGTCTTAATTTTTCCTTTTCTCCAGCTTTGCACTACAACAGTTTTACACAGATTGTAGAAATAAAAAATAAAACCACACACAGAATGAGGTATTTGCGGCTCCAGCACAGTGATGTTGTACAGAGCAATTCACATATGCTGCAGTAGCAAAGACTCTGAGAAGTGGAGACATAGGGCACAGAGCAGAGGAGCTCAGGCATGGGGTAGTGATAAGAGATGAGGCACAGTCTTGGCACTGGAGATGCCACATCTATAAACAACTCACTGCCAGTTACAGAAATGCAGACCTGGAGATGGACAAAATTGGGTTTTGGCATAATGAACAGAACAAAAACCCTAGTATCTAGCACGTATATAAAGGCACTAACTATAGTAAACTGGGATGTAACGTGACACTGCAGACCTATGAGGAAAGAGAAAGCTCATTAACAAACACATGCAAAGTACTGCTACTGGATACTGAAGGAGAAAGGAAAAGCTCTAAACAGCATATTCATCCCAGCAGAGGACTCTAGAGGCTGATAGAGTTTTGCCTGCAAGTGTATATAGAAGCAGAGTGCTTCCTTTAAAAGTATCTGACCAATATCAATATAACAAGGGACGATAAGAATGGGAGGAAGCCATAAAACCTAACTGTTGCATTTTGAAGTCCCTCATGAGTTATTTTTTAAAAATTATTTTTTTAATTTTTTTAAAATTTTTTTTAAATGAAAACATTTTTTATCTTCAGGAATTAGACCTAGACTAAAAATTATTTTTGAACTAGACTTTTCAGATTTCTGTTAGAGACAACAACTTTTTTGTTTTATTGTTTATATGTATTTTACTTCCTCTTTGCATATAAACAATATTTTGAGCATAACACTAACTTGTTTTTAGTTATTCTTTCCCAGAAAGAGTTTGTTCCCACAGGGGAAGATTGATTTCAATTTACTTATTTATGCCCAGATTCGTCCCACTGAACTTGAGGCATTTAGCTAATATATCTGAATGAGGGTATATTCTGTCAAGTGCCTTTTACAGAAATAGAGACACACGGGCATGCCCAGAGGGAAAATCTGCTCTTTGTGACACTGCACCAGGGAAGTTGTTCGCTTTATGAAAATTAGAGAGAAAAAACAGGACTGGTTCCTACTTTAAAAAGCTAAAAGAAGTACCAAGTCAGGCAGAATGAATCTACCCCTGAATAGATAAACCTTGTTTAAGGATGAACATAGGGATTACTGCTATTTAAAACCTTTTCCTGTTATCAGTTATCAAATCCTTGCATAATGGCACAACATATATATAACACATAAAAGGGAAAACTTTTTGCTACAAAAGGGCAGTAGAAGTATCAGTAAAATAGCAGACGAGATTTATAAACATTTTTCACAGTGTTATAAGTGTAGATCATATGCAGAATGAATGAATACAGAATGATATCAGAAATTAATTTCACTGTAAGTGAAATATATTAATTGTCCAATGACACAAAGTACTGCAAATTGTATGAAGTGGAATTGAAGTTCTGAAGCAGCAGGCTATATTAAATTACCATTATATTACATAGCAGGAGACCAGGAAGATACATGCTAGAATGGAAGAAAATAGAAAGGACATGAAACAATTATCTGGGAGAAAAAATACTTTCTGAAAAGAAACAATCAAACAATATTGAGTACTTGTTTCTGCTTTTTGCTGTCTTTGCATTTTTTTTCTCCTTCTCCGTCTATTTAAGATAGTAAAGAGACTTTTAGATGTCTGTAGTTCATAACGAACAGACCTTGGACCTGCAGATAAGAGATAATTCAGAAGTTAGTCATTATACAAAGGCATCAAATTATAAGTCACAAAGGGTAACTATTTAGGAGCCTAAAATTCTTCAGTGTCAACATTTCAGCCTCATCCAGACCCTGCACAAAGACTGCTGTGTGTCAGAAGGTGTTTCTTCAGTCTTTGAGGTGAAGAGTTAGGGAGAGCATGTAATTCTCTTCCTCGCCTTTTCTCTTGCATTCTATAATCTCAAGCACCACCAACAGAGGGAATATTATGATGTTTATGGTAAAAAAGTTCAACTGTCATAATAAAATATACAAACCGGATATATATCTAGAGATATATTTTGCCTTCTTAGCCTCCAGAAATGCATATGTTAATGCACCTGAAAGAGATTTATTGCTTTGTCTACAAATGATAGCAAAGCAACTTATTCATCAAAAGAACATGCTCTATCTAATTTTTAAAGAATTCTGTGTTTTCATTTAGATAGTTGAAAATAAAAGATTTTTTGAATAAATGGAGGTTTCTAAGTCCTAAGTCCTGAAGAAGTGAGTAGGTAAAAATCTGTTGGTTCTTATTCAACATAAGGACCTTTTTTTCTAAATATAAACATCTTCAATATTGATGCACTTCTGTTTTTGTGCCGTTTTTGAAAGATAAAAAGGTCTTTGATATTCCCTTTCCTCACTACATAAAACTCTACCATATGTGGAGCATCAGAGAACAAAAGGGCTCAAAAAATCATAGGCTCAATCTACTTGAAACCTACTATTTCAAATAGTTTTCCATAAATGTTTTAGAACAACATTTCATAGAACCACCTTTTCCAGATTTACAATTCCACAGTAACTTTTCTAGCAGATAATATAGAGATTAAAAGGAAAGACAGAGCAAAAGAAAAATTTCCCACTATATTTATGGGTTTTATATTTATGGGCTTCTACAAACACATATAATACATAAATTAATCATCTGTAATGAAAAAATTTGCACCAACCTCTGGCAACCATGAATCATCAACTCTATACTAACCTTAAGATAAAAGCGTTCTTCTATTCTAGGTACAAAACTCTATGTATTGAATTTTTTCAACTTCTGAAAAACCTGCAAAAAATCACTGGGACTATACAAAACATTATAGCCATGGGATCCAGGTGCCAGTATCCATTTACCTTGATGCTTTCTAGGCTGGGTAATAATATCATCACATTGAGGAATTTTTTTTTTTATCAGAACTATCTGACTAATATTCCTTGTGACATTCAGTTCTTTACTCTTTTGTGGCATCTTTCTTTTCAATTTTCTTTCAAATGAAAAGAGCAATCTACAGAAGAAACCTAAACCAATTCTTCAAAAAAGAGCATCTGGTGAATAAAGTTGGAAATGTTGAAAAACTGCTTCCTTTCAGAAGATGAAGGAAAGAAGAATTAAATAAAAATTAAATAAAAATGATCCAAAGACTGTCATGATGACAAACTGTTGAATTTTTTAACCCATTCTTGAAATTTGCACAATGAAACAACTGAATGTCAGTTATAGTGTCACCTTAACAAATCTAATTTGTATTGTTTGGCGAGGTTTTTTTTTTCTATTTATCCTTTTTAAAAAAAGTTCATATTTTAAAAAAAATGTCATGAATCTAAGCATACTGTAGAATAAACAGCTCACATTTTGAAAAATGGCATTTCTACCTACAGCATCAAATACTTTGGTTACAGATCTCAATTGTTATAAAAATAGCAATGTTCATACTTTTTTCCTATTCCCTCAGGCATTTCAGGTAAAATGAAAGGCTTTACTATTGTTTTAAGGAGACTACTGGCTGTTTTAATTTCTTCTATTACATGCTTTTAATGATGCAAACAGATAATGTTTTCATGTATATGAAACATGAAAATCTATGCAGTAAAAAAGAAAGGGTTAATGTGTTGGAATACTTCCAGAGAAAGGTGAATGTGGATCAAAGTTAGGAAGACAGGATCTTCATAGAATAAAGAAGCTTGTTCATGTATCATATTTTAAAGTTAGGAAAATTAGATTTTAATAACAAGTTACACAAGATGACAGGAAGTTGTGTAAACACAGGAAGGTATGTGTATTTATATTCACAAAATATAGACTCATTTAACAAAGACTAATTGATTCTGCTAAAGTGATGAAAGATAAGAATATTTTTAGGCCTTCATCACCCTTCTTGGTTAAATTTCATACTTCCTCAATAGGTGTTTGGAAAAGAAAACCCAATGTAAACCTAGGTTAAACTTGAGGGCTCAAAAACCTAAACCTTAGAACTGTTAAATCCTTTCCCCTTATTTGAAATTGAAGACATTGAAAGATAGCCATATAACCTATAAGTTCAGTATTTCTTTCTAGATAACATCTGTACATACATTTTATTCAATTATTTTGCTGTTCTTACCACAACCACAATCCATCCCAGCAACACAGCCTGAATTTTGCTCCTATCTCCTGGTTGATCACCAAGACCTCTAATCGGCTGTAACTACACATTTTGACCTCTATTTTAACTTAAAGGCAGCTATAGTATTAGCTATTAAAAATCCTTCTCCCCCAGTACAACAAGCCCTTATGATCCTAATTTTTAAAATTATTTTATCATAAAGGACATGCTACTAATAATTTCAATATTTTGTTTTAGTTCACAATATGACCATTATTTCAGTTTTTCTAAACAAAGCAAGATTATTTATCTTCTAAACTAAACAGAAGATAAGGATCCACATAAGAAAATACCATAACCATTCCATATTTGATTTGGTGTACAGGGAGTTGTATCTCTGTTTCATTTTCTATTTAAATTTTTAACTATTTGATTCCACAATCCAGAGTGTCAATTTAACTAGCTTACATTTCCATAAAAATGGCTCTCATGGCCATTTATAATGGCTCTTCTCTTAATAAGAAAATAATGGCTTTCATTGTTAATAATGGTTATCAAACAATTATTCTCCATATTGATTTTATTCACAAATTTTCACTTGGTGATGAAGTATGAACACTCTGTTCAGATATATTAACAACAAGTCTTAGGTTAACTAACAGCTGTTCTTTTCCAGATTTATTTTAGACTCTTTTTTTCTACCACACGCAGCTGAGCATCAGTCATCCTGTAAAAGTGTCTGTGACAGCACCCTGATCTACGCAGAGCTTTGAGTTAAATTTATTTGTACCTTTTCCATGCAGTAAAATACCGAGTTCAACAAAATTACTTTGAATCTCAAAATCTAGATTTCATCTCTTGACAGAAAACATTATCTAAGAAATGTATCACAAAAAGAACAGATAATTTTCATTTCAGTAGCCATCCCATCTCTAGTGTCACTAATATGGTTACAGTGAAATTTTTATTTGTTTCCTTTATAAGGAAGACAGCAGGCATTTTATGTCACCAGTGAATGTCTACAATATTTCTGAGATAGGTGAAAGAGGCTGCTTCCTGTTATAATGAGCAGCTAATCAGTCCAGCTATCCCAAGCATATTTTAAACTCTTCCTTTATTGTCAACTTATCACAAATGCAATATTTATTGTTATTCAATCCCATGAACAGATTTATGTAAGAAACACTTTATTAAGAAAGTATGTGATGATTTAGCAGTAAGTCATGCAAAAGTTTGCTTAGGAGCTTTTTTCATACTCTTTTGTACTGGGAACCAGTTGCAGCTTTGCAGAGAAATACCTGGGCATGCTGACGGGGAATATGTTGAACACGGATCAGCAGTGTATCCTTGTCAGCAGCATCTCAGCTGCATTATGAAAGCTCTTGCCAGCTTGTTGAGGGAGGTGATGGCTCCCCCATTCCCAGCCCTTGTGAGGCTGCATCTGGAGGGCTGTTTACAGGTTTGGTGGACATGTAAGAGTGCATCCAACAAAGGCCTGCATGTTAAGGGATTGCATCATGCTTCATATGAGGAATACTGAGAGAGCTGACTGTGTTTAACCTGGAGGAAAGAAAGCTACAGCCCCCAAATACTTACATGATGTCTTTTGCGGTGTGTGATGGGAGCACAAGAGAGATGCTAACAGAAACAAGGGAGGTCTAAACTGGATGTCAGAAAAACAAACCACGAGGCCACCCACAAGGTGGATCAGGTTGCCCACAGAAATTGTGCAGGCTTCATATTCAGAGGTTTTCAAGACCTGTCTGGACAAAGTCTTGAATATTTTGGTCAGAGCTGTGTCTGCTTTGAACAGGAAACTGGGCTAAAGAACTCCTCATGTACCTTGAATCATCTTATGGTCCTATGGCTCTATCCTACTTTGTCTCCATTTGCTTCTTCCAAAGACTATGAGTCCTTCAGATCCTGTGCATTATCTACCATCTTTAGTCAGGGGTCTTGAATGTGGAACACCTCAAATTGCTTTATAGCACTGTATATAAAAAATTGAAGCAATCTCAAGGTCTTCCTATTTTAAATAGGTATCTCCCTATTATAAATAGATATCTAAGATCCCAGTACAGTCAACTTATACCTTATGTGGGATTCAATGATCCAGATTTAGGTGCTCCATGAAAGGTGATGAGCTAGACAACTGTAGGTTATCCAAGACATGTAGGACATGTTTTTTCATTATAATAAATAACACGTAAGATTACCAGAGCCTCAGAGGAACCATTGACCCTCTAGTATACCCCAGTGTGATACCCCACAGAACCAACTTTTAACCTTAGTCATGAAGTCAGTGTGGTTTAACTTACCTCAAATCAGACTGCTCCAATTTTATAAAGATGTCATCAAGTGTAAAAATCAAATGCTCAGAGGTGTCTGACATAACACTTTGGCCTTGCAGATATAATAGGATATATGGAAGAGCCATGGGTTTTTTAGGGTGACAGCTGGATATCAGGAAAAATACCATAGGGTATTCTAGAATGGCAGCAATGTGTAACCAACTGATTAATCTGGATAAATTCTCAGTAGTCTGCCGATATTCTGAGCAGGGTGTCAGTTCAGCTGCCATGTATGTAGGATTTTAACATCATTTCAAACACCCTCAGTTGTCATGAGTATCTGCTCACATCACAATTATCACCAACGTATTCTAAACATTACTAGATGCCTTTGCAAATGACAATTGAAGTGTTTCAAATATCCTGAGGAACATTTATATATATGTATGTGTATATATATATATATTTGTGTGTGTGCATACATATATATTACAATAATATATATATTTATATTTATATACACCCACAACCCCCATATTTAGCCAGCTATATTTGCATATCTAAGTTTAGAAATTGACCATCTGGAACTGCATTTTACCCAAGGAAACATTAACTGTGTTGTATAATAACTAAGAGTCCTTTCCAAACTGCTGACTCCTCAGGCAAGGAACAGATTCTGAGAGTCAAGTGATGATATACTAATTTGGATAACATCACTTCCTTTGGTTACAGATTTTCATTGATGGTAGAACAACATGAAATAGATGAGAGATAAGATTTGAACTGGAATTTCATTTTAGTTGAGGGGTAGCTAACTCTTCAGAGTTTCAATTTGCTAACTAAAAGAAAACACAGATATGCCACATATCTGGGCAACTGCTCAAGACCTAATACTGAAACTACCTAAACTCCAGATTTACTAATAAGAAAACCTATCCACCAGTAAAGAAGAAAAAAAGTCTCTGAATATTTTTCTTTGTTGACTAGTACCCAAGTTGCAATTCAAACTTTGATACATGTGCATACATACCACCCTTATAAGTATATAATAAATATAAATAAAACACACATTGTCTTTATTCATTCCCTTAAAATGTCTATTAATAAAAGGTTTATTTAAATTTTCTTAATCAAAGCTATTTTTACTTTATAAAAGAGAATTAAAACTTTGCTGGCACTTGCATTCAGACAGAAATCTGCAGACCATCTGTGACTTGAAACCACAGTACACAGCCAGGCCATCCCTGCTCTCAGAAAAATACTAGCCCACTTGACTCTTTAATGACTGCCTAGAAGGCACGTTTCCTACTGGGACAATGAAACTGGCGGCTCTGGCACATTCTTCTTAGCACAAATAATATTGCACCCTTGTTTTAACTACCATCATAAGAAAATCACAGGAACACTATGAGGTTTATTTCATGCCTTCTTTTCTTTTTCCTAATTTATTTTTCTTTATATATTTTTTTTAATTTTGGTCTGCAAAAGTTTGGGTTGGCTTGTTTTCTTTCTAATAATGCTAGAAACTTCTGGAATATCTGCTTGTTCATGAACTACCACAGCAAAAACAATTCTAAATAACTACAGAAGTTTTTACCATGAATCATGGTACAGTTTTGCAAGCAAATTAACGAAGACCATCAGTAAGAATAATCAAAGGATAACAATTCCACTTTAGCATCCAGGATGACTAGAAAAAAGGTTTTTTTTAAAAATGCCATCAAACATTATGTGCATCTAGAGTGATAAAATAGATATAGTTTTGCTTCAAAGGGAAAAGTGAGAGGAAACACAAGAACCAAAATATGGAAAACATAGTCTTAACACTCTTGAGGCTACTGAAATTCCAGGAACAATGAGAATTACATATGATCTATTCAGATTATGTGAATTATAGATGTAACAACATTTGAGTACAGAGTTGTATTTTTTTTTCATTGTATTATTAGCTTTATTAAAAGTCTGAGCAAATACAAACAGTGTTTTTTTTGTGAAGATATTTCTTCCTAAGGAGCATCAATTTGCTGCTTACAAAATCATCACCTTGTAGCTAAGTCTGAAAATCACATTCACCTAATCTTTGTAGTCCTCAGAGACAGAGAATTTAAAGGCAATTAAATGGTGCTTATAATTTAGGTCATATTATAGCTTCTAAATGAGTAACAAATTGTTGGTATTAATTATGCATTAGCTTTAAATAGGTCTTGCCTTTTAATATAAAACCAATTTCCTGATGGCTGTGGGTTTTTTCATCTTCCTCTTTTGGCTTGTAAAACCATTTGTTTACTCTGTGCACATGTGTTAAAATAATGAATTCCTGATGAAATCTGGTGCAAATGAATGTTCTGTTCTTTCACTTCAAAGCTGAGTGACTTTTGGACAAATGACAGAATTGGTTTGAGACGTATTTATAAAAGACATTGCAATAGGTACATGTAGACCTAAGTTATAGCAGGTTCCACACCTACAATAGGGATTATTTTCCCATTAAATCATTATATTTTACTTTATGATGTCCAAATAGATATTTTGCACTAATAAAAATGTAGTTATATAAAATATATTTTATATTTTCACACAGATTGAAGATTTACTGCTGAATACAGAAGTTTACTGCAAAGAAGATAGGACTAAGCAGTTGTATGAACTATTATGTTTTCTTCTGAAAGTACTTAGAAGTAGGTGACTATGTTTTACAAACTTATCCTTGTACTTTTTATCTAAAACCCCCCTCAAGGTGTGTGATATACTATTTAAGGTTACATTGCTGATATGCACAAAACTGACAAGAGATCTTTGAATCTGTGGAAAGCATGACATTTCTAAGACTGAAAGAGCTTTTAAAATCAATTCTGTAATATCCCAGAAACAGCTGCGTGTACAGACAGCTGGCAGTTTTTCCAAGAAGTGGCAGCCCCATCCCATGCTCCATTGCCTTCAAAGCTCACCAAATAATCATATGATGTATCTATTTACTCCTCTCTGTTTGATACAATACTTACATTATAGTGACTGATAGCTCATTTGAGACTGTTTGGCTTGGAGAAACAGAATGACACTTTTAAATTCCGAATTTTGACAATTTTTATTGTAAGATGGTATAATGGCCCAATGGGAAGTCCGGCTGCCAAGTAATGCTGTCTTTTCTTCTGACCTGGTATAGCAGCTTTTTTGCACAAGTATTCCTGTTGTGATTTATATAGCTACTAAGAGACATCATAGCATGAAACACCATTTTAATTTGTTTTTTTAATTTCTCTTTGAGCTGTTTTTGTTATTATTTTCATAGACACACATAGCTTACATTAACAGAATGTTTAAACTCTTGTAATCAAAACACTTAGTAAAGCATTCCAAGAAAAACAAACTAATAGAAAGATTGAATTTGAAAAGATTTTAGTACATTGAAAATTGCCAAAGATGTGCAGCAATTGGTAAAAGAGGAATTTAAAGGAGCATAAAAATAAGTGATTTCGAGAGAAATTAATTTATATTCTTAAATGTATTTATTTATTTACAGAATAAATCATTGAGGGACTGCTCAAGTATATTATATTTGTATCAGTGAAGAAGCCATATGCCCCTTGCATTGATAAAAAAATCAAAATACTAAATCAGATTATAAAAAAAAAAAGGAGAGAAGAAATTGTGATATAGGATCGAAAAACAGGCTGAAAATGTAGGCTGAGGAGTGTCTACAGATATTTGCCTATCTTATGAAGCCTGTATCTTCAGATTGGCAATGGTTGCAAACAGGGGGATCTCTTGACAGAGAAGCTGGTTGTTGAAGTGTATTTCAGTCTGTCCAATCTGGATAGGGCTAATGTCCTGTAAATAGTGGTCTTAAGTCTTCTGAACAGACAAAATGCCATACTGACAGACAGATATGAATATTAGCATTAAAAATATTCCTATATTTTTCCTGTTTGAGTTTTACAGTCTCTAGTCTGACAAACTACAGAAAACTACAGAAAGAGTGTTGCAGCAAGTTGTAGGCAGTTTTTGAAAAACTACATGCTATGATTACTCAGTTTAAATAACTAAGCTTTAGAAAGAACAATCCCATAGAAAGCAGTCTATTTCTGAGTCTGTAAATTAAACTTACTGATTTAGAATTATCATAAGAAATAAACATGATATTGTAAGGATTTTAAATCTCAAGACACTTCAAAGACAATTGAACTCAAGTTATTATATGGATCTTAAAACCTGAAATCTTTCCCTTACACTTTCCTTATTTAGTTGATCAAAAGTTCTAAAACTCAGTCATAACTGGTTGCATGTTAAAAAAAAATATGACTTTCCACTAGCAAACATGAAGATTTAATGAAAAAAAGAAGTGACTCAAAAAAACAATAATCAAATACTAATGCTTCCAATATTCTCTTGGCATCTATTTTTGGTTTAATATTTTTCTTTTCATAAGTAAATAAATAAATAAAATGAGGCTATAGTATGGTTCAGGTCATGGAGGTCACATTATCATGAAACTAATGCATAGTGACATTATGCCACCTGAAATATTCAACTAACAAATATTCTTGTCTCTCAGCCTCAGTGTCATTTTTAACAGGATTTAGTCTTTCTTTTTTCCTTGAAGTTAGAACTCAAACGATCCGAAAGGCCCCTATATTAACAATGAGACAGTAAAAATCTGTATATAGTCATCAAGATGATCTAAAATCAATAAACTTTTCTTTGAAGTTCAACAAAATTGTGGGAATAAGAAGGATTTCAGGATCCTGTCTCAGAATTTCATATGAGTTTTGTCTATTTTTCTTTGTCAGGCAATTTAGAATAGAGTTGTTCATTACTTAATCTGAAAATTTTGAAATTTCTGACTGTGTAGAGAGAGTTGATTCTAAATTCAAGCATAATGCATAAAAACTCATCATAAATTTAGTGAAGGCAACTATTTCTAAGCGTCAATTTTCTTCAGCAAATAAGTCACTGTCTACTACGACCTGCTGTAAGGGAAGTATATCTCTTCTCAAAAACCATACTCAGATCTAAGTGAGGTATAGAAAAAAAACTTCTAGAGGACCAGATACATACAGTCTCTCCAAATTCTGCCCTAGATTACTCTGGTAACTAACAATAGGGTTTATTACTCATTCCTAGAGTAAAATGATACTCCCTAGAGCTTGAATTTCAGAGACAACATGCACATGCTTCATTACTACTCACACAGGGGAAAATTGACTGAATTAGTGCAATAAGATACTCTTTTATCACCCTTCACTTTAGCTAATCAAACTGTGGCACTCATTTGCTGTGTTACATGATAGTCAGGAAGGGAAGTCGTGCAACAGAGCTGGATAATGTGTGTCGGCACCCTCATTAAGGACGACACAAATTCAGTAAAGCAAGCAAATTGAAAGCATAAGTTAAGAGCAGTCCTCCTGAGGTTGAGGAGGACTTTCTTCACTTGATTAGGTAAGCACTTCTAATGAGGATGCAGAGTAAGAAGATGCAAGAGCTGCGCTAGCAAAAATATTTGTTGTCCACAATTAGGAGTTTCCAGTTCTATGCTCAAAAGCAACATGGCTTCAATAGCACTGTAGGAGAAAAATATTATAGAGTGTATGTAAAGATGTTCTAATTGACTATGTAAAACTAAAATAGGGCTACAAGGCTTACATAATTTTGTTTCATTGAGAGTTTTTATATGTACTCAGTAGAAAGTGGTGTTGTCTTGGATTTTTTGGTTCTTTTTGGATTTTTTAATTGGTTTGGTTTGGTTTTAACTTTTTGTTTGTTCACAAGAGAAAACTGTGTTGGTAGACTGTATTGAGCATAACACAAAACATACCATATTTATGTCCTGTACAATCTTGTTTTTCTAATTAAGTATTTTTTTTCTCAGAAAGACAAGATTCTAGTTAACTTTACAAGCACTGTTGTTTAATATTCAGATCATTACTTATTATGTGTATATAAATTTGTTTCTGTACACTTGGCAATTTATTCCCACTGCTGATGCCAGTGTTTGGCACTGCATTGATACTTGGACTACTTTATAGTGATTAGTTCTATAATCCTATCTCCCTTCCAGCTAGCCTAAATATATCTAATACCATTTAAACAAATAGCACATTCATTCTGCATCTTACTGAGAAGTTGAGTAGATGCAAAAGGTTGCTTTGTTATGTTTCAAAGAAATAGGTGAAATGTCTATATTTCCTGGTGTATTGTGTAACGAAAAATATTGATCTTTACATATATAATATCATACTAAGTTTTGGTGCTTCTTGTAGCAGAAACTACAAGATTTCCTGCTGCCCTATTTTTCTCTTCCCCATCACCTAGCCTTGTCACTTCTAGACTGTTCTCTCTCTTTTCTCTTGCAATTTTTGTTTCCAATTCTCTGTCCCCCCTAAAAATCTTGATTTTTAACCATTTAACCTCATTTCAATTAGAAGCTGCCTAATTCACTTGTCTGAAAGAGATAAGGCAGTCACAGTTCCTTATCTGTAGGTAAAACCAGCAGAGAGGCTGAGCACATATTACCAGGAAGGAGACAATCCCACTCACATACTACATGCATACATAAATTCACAGACAGACACACAGAGCAGCACAGTCACTCAGCACTCACAAGGACACAGACAACATCTATGGCTTTTTCCTGTTCCCTTCTCTGATCAGGATGGAAGTTCCTTAGTGGAAAATATACATGACCCATGCTCCACTGACTGGCAGTCAAATCCCTATACAAACCCATGAAATGTGGAATAGATTTATTTGTCCTGAGAAAGGATTAGAGATGGATTTTAACGAGAGAATAGGAGAGACTGCAGTGATCAGGTGCAAATAATGGCCATGAGCATAGATTAGCAACCTGTTTGTAATTGACCAACACTTGTTATGCCTTTTTCCCCTCTGTGTCCCCATATTTGCTCTAATCCAAACCACCTTGATCTGTGTATTTCTCTGTCTGACTCCTCCACTAAATAGCCAATAATGTCTTGCACAACCTCCCAATATAGTTTGTGGTATCTTGTAATGATTCTTGCATATTCCCATCATCTACTTAGGTCACCACATAATAAATTCTGTTTCATCCCCAAATTCTTTACACTTCATTTAGTAATACAGACAATAGGCTGCTTCCCTTTGTTGGCAAGGCCTCCTGGTGTATGTCACCCTGTTCTTCTTGCAGATTACCAATGCACTGATTGCTCTTTCTGGGCAGACCTCAGGAGCAGACAATTCTGTGAGGAACCTATTCACTGAATAGTCTGGTGTCTTCCTCCACTAGTCATACTTGTCATCTTTGCAAGGCTCCATTCACTCATGGTATTTGACTTTAAAGAAATAGCTTAACAACTTTCTTGTTTCTCTGTTTCTATCTGAAGTTCTCTTGACATTTTCTATTTCCACATCTATTACCTTCCATTGCTTTTTAGTGCTTCATTTTATACTTTTACTGTTCACCTCTGCCACCTTTTTCTCCATTTTATAATTTAAAGAATACATGGAAATGAAATACCTCATCTACATTAGATTTTAATCAGAAATTTTATATTAGCAAAATGGGAGAATCCATTTTGAATCTGGCACAGAACAGTAGTTACTATGCAATGTGTTTGGATAGCATATTAGATAGTTTTATACATCCACCATACAATTTTAATTACAAAAGCCTATTACATGATCATTTCTTTCACTAAGAAAGCCTTAGTTCCCACTAATATCACTTGTCAGGCACCTGAATCTTCTCCAAATTCTGCTTCTGGTCTGGCACTACTTAACACATATATTGCCCATTTGCTACTAAATCTGCCCCTCTAATCTGTTCCGTGTATGGGACAGGAGGATCACACAAGATGCACCATAAGGAATATTCCCACAGAGCCAAGCAACATCAGAGGAAGACTGATCAGACTCTCTAGGTATCCAGCCATCAAGCCTCCCAAGCCTATCCAGGATGAACTGACTGAAATTGAGAAAATGTTACGGAAACCAAGGAACAGATGATCCATACAAAAATGCACACAATAAAAAATCACTCACTGACGTTGCTTCCAAAAAATATCATTCTAGCATAGTAAAACACTGTATTACTGCATTCTCTTAGCTATTTATGTTCATTTCACAATTCAAATATGTAAATAATATTCTCTTGATAATATAATGTATGTTTTGGCAGCCAAGTTTCTGTCTTGTTCTCATCTGCATGCAGCCTATGCTCACATGGAACACATACAGGCTAGATTTCAGCAGAAGAATATTCCTTTCCAAAAAAATATCAATACTTAATATTCAGCATAATCTGACTAACCTAATTTGAAATTCATCAGACTGATTATACTGATTTGTCATAATATTTCACCAAAATCATGTAATAAGACATATTTTAATATCCATGGCTTACTAATAAGTCAATTCTGTAATTAATTTTTACCATATGCTGCTTCTCCAGTATTAACAGAAACACCATTTTCTATAGTGAGTCATGAACTATGTCTTTTCTTTTTTCTTCTGAAATGAGTATCATCATGTAAGAGGGAAAGACATGGCAGGGTGAAAGAATTACAGATATTTTAATTTTCACAAGAATAAAAGAATGTGAACCTAGAATATGCTAAGTTAAAATTGCATTTTAATTTTTTAAAGTTCATTAAACACTACTATGCATAATGAAGGTAAGTCAAACACAGAAAAGTCAGTTTTTCAAAGCTGAATAACAGCAGAGATCATGATATAAAAATGTATTTAAATTAAGATTGGACTGTAAAATTTAGAGCAAAGAGCTTGACCACAAATTTTGAAAAAAGCAAGGGTGGGAAATTGAAGAGGAAATTAACTTCCTTTCCATTTTCCAAGGTAATGTTTTATTAAATCCGTGCAATGTCCCTTGAAATAGAACATACATGTTTATGTCCATCCTTCAAAATAATACTGGCAGGACTTCAGGCACATGAGGGTTTTTTCCCCTAAAAGCAGTGTTTCTGAGTATAAATAGATTCCATTTTTTTCCTCTTTTTTTTTTTTAACAGTTGTTTTTATATTCCCATATGTACTATTTGCAAGAATTTATACTCAGGCGTAAGAGAAAAGACAGTGTAATAATCCCTGTGAACATATGGCTGAGTATGACATTCAGAATGCCCCAAGGGGATAAAAAAATCAAACTAAACCAAATTATCTTAATATTCAAATATAAATAGCTTCAGAAACAGAATATCAATTATATTTGATTACCTCATCCTCTAAAATAAAGTGGAATGAAGATTTCAGCTAGATTTTCTGATGGAAATCTTTCTGTAGATATAATTGTAATTTAAATAATAAGGCTCACAATATCTCTCTTAAAAATCTAGCCACATCTAGTGCAGAAGCTTAATTTAAGAGAGTTCACAGCTTTGTCTAACACTCCTAAAATTTTATGCCTCATCTACGTATATCAGAAATTTTTCAGGGTCTATATATGTGAATAGACATGTGGATATGACAATCTTATTTATTATGTTGACATCTTACATATTGTTTTTTGAACTTTAAAGTACCTCCCAATCCAAACCCTTCTATGATATAAATCTATGATATACAACTATTTGTCATGAATATTAAAAAATGAAGCTCTTCCTTATTGTGGCTTATGTTTTTTAAATTAAACTATTAATTTTCTTATTGCTTACAAAAACTGTGACCATAAGAGCTCTTAAACCCTCTGAAAGTGTTTTGTATGTTTCAGAATTTAACCTACTTTATTTATGTTCTTATTCTAACATTTGTGTGTTTCTTTGAAAAGCCAAGCTATTATAACCATAGAAGTCTTGAATCAGTTAATCCTGGTGCTAGAAGAAAAACGAAGCCAAAAATTTTCAGTCTCAAGTTTTCAGGCCAGCTCCATTCTTTAAAAGTAAATCTTCCATGAACAAACACTGTCATCTGTCACACCATAAGCACATCTCCTTTGACATTCAAAGCTAATTTAAAAGGACTCTCTTTCAAATGTCTCCCACCCGTACACCACACTTCTTTTGTTGCAGACATTTCAAAAAATACTTGAAAAGATGGAGCAGGAAGTGAAATGAAGTTGCAACATATGAAGTGCAAGTATTGCACACATGCATAACCATCTGTAGGCCAAACTTTGAAGTCCTGTTTGGCAAAACTCGAGTTTCTTATCCTTATTTCTTCAAATACTCGAGAGAAAAACCATTTCTTTCAAGTCATTCCTGGCAGCAAAAACCTTTTGTCCAAAACAACCACACAGCAAGTGATTTAACATGTGCTAGGAAGAATTTGAGAAGGAGAAAGCATGGTTCTAAGAGATATTTTGCAGTGGGGAAGTACTTGTGAAATTATGGATGTACTCTTTTTTTTAAATATATTTTTAGCTTGGTGATCCCACTTTATCATGAAGGTAGATATATTTTTTCAATACGGTACCCCTTTTACAGTTTTGGCAGCACAGGGAGAGCAGTATCAACATGAATTAAATTCTTTATTTAAAGATATAAATACTCTTTGGAAATAAATGCCTTTGCTCTCTAGCCATATTTTGAGGGTTGTCAGTCTTGTTTGGTTTTGCTTTGTTTTCTTTTGTTTTCAAGATAATTAGCAGACTATTAGTAGTAATAGGTAAGGAAAAATACGATACATTAAATGAAACATTGCATAATTGGCAGATAAAAACGGAGACCAACTACCATATGCACGTACATAAAGCAGCTTATTTCCAGCTTGTTTTCTTTACTGAAGGAAGGCTGTTTGCTTTCTTTTCCCTCTCTGAGTTTCCTGAAGTCAGTGCTGCACCAGGAAAAATCAAGCATGTCCGCGTTCTGAGTGACTGCCAGTGAGAAACTGACCAAAGTTTGTTCAGATCAGGGAACATCTTCCATTGGGTTCAGCTGTCAGATTAAAAAGAGAAATATAATTGCAGCATGCATCCCTGTATATGTATAGAGACAATTGCTGAAAACCAGTCAAACAAAACAGTAGTTATGTCAGATCTATACTGATGCATTTAAAACTCTTCCTCTGTATGATACACGTCGTTTATTGTCACTTTACCAAACTGATAAAGTTACATGAAGAGGATGTACATTAGAAACCTTCAGTAAGGAACTGCAATGGAAAGAACTGCAAATAGAAGTGATGTTGCTGCAAATTAATATATGTTTTAGTAACCAGAAACTTAGGATAAAAGCAAAAAAGGTAAATTTTCATGGCCCTTCATTCCATTTTTCCTTTTCACTCTTGATCTTTTCTGATTATTGCATTTTTGTCCTATTATTTGAAAGTGACTGTCCATATCTCAAATTCAACATGCATTTCATGGATAGAAGTGCATGTCTGCCACTAAAACTTTCACAGCAATAAAATTATGAATCTTACCCCATAACAAACTTTGCAGAAATGCATAAAAGCTGTATTAAATTAGTTCATTTTCTGAAGAAGCCATTGTTTTATGAGAAAATTAGACACTCCCTAACTTTTTGGTGCTTTAGGCCATAGTTTATAAGCTCAATACAAATATTTTTTGCTCTGAACATCCAGAATTGTGCATGACTGGTCTCTTTGATCTTCAGTGAATCATGCATTTACACCTCACATGAACTTTTGGGAAACAGAGCATTTAAATTTTTGCAAACTAAATGCTATTCAATTATTATGCTCCTTCTTTTTCCCCCATGATGGGTTTTCTTCAGAACAAAGAATAAGCTTTGAGGGCCTGTCTTGATGTAAACCAACCAACACTGAAGCACAGCTGTTTGGAATCAGTACAGTGGGGGAAAAATTCTTTGTAAACACACTTTTTTCTTACCTAACACTGAAGTCTATATTAATATTAGATAAATAAAATAGATGTAGGACGATTGGGATACATCAATGTGAGAAATAAAAAAGAAACATTAAGTGGAATGCAAATATACTTTAAAAAGATATATTTGAATGTGCTCTGGTTCACACTACAGCTCTCCCTGTAAAGATCTGAGAAAGAAATAATTGGCTTGATTTGGATAAATTTGTGGCATCAATAAGAAAAATTGGTGCAATGCAGTGCACACTAGATACAGTAAAGGGAACTTTAGCTGAATTTACTGCCTTGTGAATACTTTTCAGAAGCCTTAATTATGGAAGGTAGTTTCAAATTATATTACCTTTTGGAAGCTTGCTTTGTTATTTTAGGCCTCTAAAGCAGGTTCTGGACTGAAAAAACCTGACTTGTATTTCTTATACAGTGGTGGATACTCACATTAGAAAAGAAAACAAGAGAAATATTGTCTTGTCATTAGGAGCAATTTATCCGTCAGAAATGAGAAACAAGATGGAGGAAACCCAAAATTTGAATAGGTTATCTAGATTTCAAATTGAGGAAAGAGAAGCAACATTTCCTAGGGAGTTAAGTTGTATGGCAGGTGCATCTACCTACCTACATATCCTATGAAAATACTCTGAGACTTCATTCCAAGCTGACATTCCCTGATTTCTTTTGTGACAAGATGATAGCTAACTAGCATACAGTGAGGGACAGTAGGAATGGATCTATAGAGTAGAAGAGCTGGTGCTGAGGCACTGATGCCCACACTAGACTTATTTCACTGAATCATTTTCTACAAACTAGTTAATCTCTGGTGTCATGAATTACATGCATGTATGGCATTTTGATATACTCATGAATCACATTTTTCAGCTTCATCTGAAAGGAATTTAGTTCAAGCTCTTGGGTACGATTCCATGATGCAAACTGAAGAAAAGTAACAAGGATAACTGGGAGATTCGTTCAAAATCTCACTGTGGATGATTAGTGTAGATTGTCTTTGTGAGGATCCTGCTGATACATTATGGAAATAAACCAGTGTGCTCTATCTGCTCCCTCATGTAGTCTTCATGATGCCTGATCTGGACTTTTTCCATTCTGTGGAAATATTTCTCAAAAAGTGATCATGAAACTTCCTTTACATTTCCACTTGAAAAAAAATCCAGTCACACTGACAAATTATATTAGCAGTCACTAGTGCAGTGTTTCTACTCCTCTGATATATCGTTAAAGAACATGAACTTTTTAAAAAAATAGTTAGTGGAAAAGTTTTATATTAATTTTTGACTTTTATGGGGGAAAATAAAAAATCATCATTTTTTTTTATCTCTACTCTAAGTCCAATTTTTTTTTTAAAGTTGGTATGGCTAAAGAATTTGAAGGAGAAATTTACATAAAAGCAGAAACCAAACTAGCTCAGAATTTCTAGATTCCCTTCCCCTTTCTTCCCTTATTTTTTTCCTCCTTACATGAAGTTATTTAAATATATATGACAATATAATATGTAATTTCCTGACTTCCAGAGGACTGGTACTACAGTCACTTTAATTCAGGGATCTCAGAGTTATGAATAAGGTAATTTTATACTTCAGCATTCTGATTAAAAAAATGTTTCCAATAACTGATTAGTATTATTAACTTGCTATTTAATGACATGGCAATGACAGACCCATTCTTATAATGGGTCTTGGAAATTTAAGTGTAATCTTTTAAGATAGCATACGATTTATTTTATGAAATATTTTTATTCTGACATAAGAAATTATTTGGGTTTATTTCCTTTTCTGTGTCTTTTCAAAGAAAATAGAAATCTAATGTTCACAAGGTATTAGTACAGTACTACTGCTAAGATCATTACTTCTGTTATGACCCTCTTTTCACAAGTCATAGGGTCTCAGTCACAAGGATATCATTAGGACAACTATTTTCTCTCTGGGAATCCATTGCAAAGTTTGTATCTTTTGTATATGACTAGAAAAACTCCATTTTTTTCCATTTCTGGTAGGACATAATACAGTCTTATCATATTTTCTTCCTTATTCACTGTTTTCTCTCAGAGAAGTAGAAAATNATTATTATAAGGGGTTCTTGCCTTCTAAAGGAGGCATAAAAACTACCAATAGAGGCTTATATTTGGCAAGAAAGATCAGGGCCACTTGCATGTTTCACTAACAATCCGCAATGAAATATTCTGGGAGCAACTGTTGTATTATCAACTCTGTCAAATGTCCCTTGAGTTATCATAATTAAATATCAGCCTTACGAATGACTGTAGATCTTCCACAAGAAAATGTAAAATTTCAATATAATGATAAAAATTAAAAAAAGAAAGGAAAAGAAACTGTCACAAAAAGTTCTACACACAAAAAGTTATTGTAGAAACTTCTTGAAGAATTAGTCTGGTGCAGGTCACAAAATTATGAATGTCAAATGGCTTCATGACTGTTTCGCATATGTTCCCTATAGTGATATGCTCATTAATTCCCCTCATTTTGCTGTCACTCTAAAATTATTTTCACATCTGTTTTTGACAAATGGAACTGTGCTTTTACATTAGGCAGATGAAACTAGAGTCAGATCCAAGAAAAAAAACTGAAGCACAGCATAGGTTTCTCATATAGCTGATGAATTCAGAGTTTACTAACTGGATACAATTGGCAGAAGACTGCATAGCAGGTATATGTGAAATCATACTTAATTAGATTAAATCTTCTTACAAAGTCTCTTTTTGATAGGTTATTTCTTCTCAAATACATGGTTAAGGAGAGATATTTANATTTATTTTATGAAATATTTTTATTCTGACATAAGAAATTATTTGGGTTTATTTCCTTTTCTGTGTCTTTTCAAAGAAAATAGAAATCTAATGTTCACAAGGTATTAGTACAGTACTACTGCTAAGATCATTACTTCTGTTATGACCCTCTTTTCACAAGTCATAGGGTCTCAGTCACAAGGATATCATTAGGACAACTATTTTCTCTCTGGGAATCCATTGCAAAGTTTGTATCTTTTGTATATGACTAGAAAAACTCCATTTTTTTACCATTTCTGGTAGGACATAATACAGTCTTATCATATTTTCTTCCTTATTCACTGTTTTCTCTCAGAGAAGTAGAAAATACGTCCAATGGTATCTGCTGGATTAATTTTGCTGTTGATTTAGACTTAGAAGGTTTTACTGATATGATCAGGCTTAAAAAGCTTCAGGAGGACTTAGACTGAGTATTACCAGGGAAATTCAGCCTCCCACCATGTGTCTTTCCATCTTATATTCTCTTCTAGTTCTGGGCCTATTACAAGTTTCATCACATTTCAACTGCTTTTGATTAATTGAATCTACAAGTTTACAGGGAAGCATTCATCCAGAATACATTCATTTGCACAGGAGAAAATAAAATCCTATTCCAACTGGAAAAGTATATTCTTGCTAATTTCAACATTTCCTATTTAATTTTCTTTCTAAGTTAAAAATTTAGATAAGTAGAAAAAGGTCAATAAAGGAAGAAACAAATGAAATAAATCCCTTAACTGTGAAAAAATTAGCTTCAGTCAATGCAAGAGACTGATNAAAAATTAAAAAAAGAAAGGAAAAGAAACTGTCACAAAAAGTTCTACACACAAAAAGTTATTGTAGAAACTTCTTGAAGAATTAGTCTGGTGCAGGTCACAAAATTATGAATGTCAAATGGCTTCATGACTGTTTCGCATATGTTCCCTATAGTGATATGCTCATTAATTCCCCTCATTTTGCTGTCACTCTAAAATTATTTTCACATCTGTTTTTGACAAATGGAACTGTGCTTTTACATTAGGCAGATGAAACTAGAGTCAGATCCAAGAAAAAAAACTGAAGCACAGCATAGGTTTCTCATATAGCTGATGAATTCAGAGTTTACTAACTGGATACAATTGGCAGAAGACTGCATAGCAGGTATATGTGAAATCATACTTAATTAGATTAAATCTTCTTACAAAGTCTCTTTTTGATAGGTTATTTCTTCTCAAATACATGGTTAAGGAGAGATATTTATCTAGACTGATAGAGTTAACTTTTCTGATTTATTTGATGAAAAGTTTTGGATAAAGTGGGAACATCCTTTAGTTCTTTTCTGATTTATTTGATGAAATGTTTTAGATAAAGTGGGAACATCCCTTAGTTCCCAGACAGTCACTAAAAGCACTGTAATGACTTCAATTATTTCAACTGGGCATGAGTTTGCCTCTGTTTTGTACTTCTTTTGCTTTGATTTTTGGAGTTGCCAAATTGATTTTGAAGTGAACTACATGTTAGATGTCTTTCTGAATGCAGTGTTTAAATAGGAGAAAATAATAAATAATAATTTAATTAAATATTATTAAATAAGAAAGTTGTGTCAGATAACCTTAAAGCTGCTCCTCAAGAGCAGCCCAATGCAGACATGGTCTTATAAGAAACAATTTAAGCAACAGGTTACATTGGTCTAACTGAACAGGTATTAGTGCAGTCCTAATAGTACTAACCCTTACAGTCTAAATGATCTAGAAAATAACTTCACTTATAACAAAGCTTTAAGTTGTTACGAAGTTACATGCAGACTCATACACAGGTAATATCTCTTAACATCCTCATCTTGTCTTCAATATAAACTCATCTTTTTGTGCCTTTCTGGGCAATATTCACTAAGAAGGAAGTGGGGAGTATGAATTTGAAAGGGTCATCAGCTCCTCAGCTCCACCGTAGGGGAAACTATAAGTTTAACAGGGGTTCATTCCTTCTCATGCTGAGGTCTGATTTCATGTATTTTCTGAATTTTTTTCTAGCTTTTTAAATTTCTCACTGGTCTTCATATCCATATAATATCCATATTTATAAGCCCTAAAAACAGTTTGCCTTTTCCCCTGTGTTTTACCCCTTTGATTACTAATAATTGATCATTGGTGGGTTGTTCACAGACATGTAGTCTCTGTCATCTTCACATCTTCACACTTTCAAGGCTTTTCTCATAATGCTGTCAGTTCTCTATACTGAGTTTTTTTCTAGGCTGACAGTTTATTCTACAGGTACCCATTTGGGTTTGGCATTTACTTGGAACAGACATCTATCAAAATTATTAGAAGAACAGGTGCAACATCATAATGTCATACAGAAGTAAGCTCAATAGAAAACAAATTAAGTAATAATCTCTTGGATATTTGAGAACTGCTGTTACAGCTAAGTCAGATAAATAAAGCTCCAGAGAAGTCAGGACAAGTGTAGATACAGGGGTTCTGCAAAATCAGAAAACCTATATTCTGAGGCCTTGGAGATTTTGGACAAAGCCTTCGGTTTTATAGCAGCAATGGCAATACCATATTTGCTCAGCTACGGGGCTACACAATTAGATATTAAGTCTGTTAATGTCTAAAATTCATATTTTGTACTTAGAAAGGAAAGGATAGACTGTGATAGTTTTTCTTTGCATTTCTAAGAATTATTGTTATGCTTTAGCCAATATATATTTAACGCTAATTTAACTAAATATTATACAGTGAATGCAAACTACAGTTCCTAAGAAATGCAAAAATATTTTGCCTATAAAATGACACTATCAGCTGTTGATCTAGTCAAGCCTCACATTTTCAATGGACAAAAAAAAGGAGAAATACACAACTGCAAAATACGAACAGAAACTGCTATGACTGCCTATAGTTGTTTAATTTTTGTTTTATTCTAGGCAGGTGTATGTGCTGAGAGGAAAATTAATTTAGGAAGTACTTTATCTCTTAATTGCTGTTTACTAAGGATGCAGAATTACCCAGATGGAAATACATTTTTGTCTTTGTGACAGAAAGGACATCAGGGAATATCTTCATGGCAAATGTAAAATGCACAAATGATGTTTCTAAGTATATGATAAAGGTGCAGATTATGCTCTTCTTTTATTTTTCTACTCAAACTTCCTGTGTAGTTAACACCAAGTAACTTCTCACATTGTGCA
Source organism: Drymodes brunneopygia (assembly GCA_013400955.1). Lineage (NCBI taxonomy): Eukaryota > Metazoa > Chordata > Aves > Passeriformes > Petroicidae > Drymodes > Drymodes brunneopygia. Next base: position 227,882 of record VZTZ01028249.1, on the reverse strand, counting down.
TACAATTTGTTTGAGATCTACATGTGCAAGAAGAGCAGGTGCATGGCCCAGGGGTCTGGAACCCAAGTTCCCAAAGACTCATCATTGCAAAACCTAGCATTGTGTCACTTACATCCTCTTGGCTCTTTTTCCAAATTCCTCACAGTGCATGGAAAACAGAGACAGGTAAAAGATAATCTCTATACTTTCACTCAGAGACAGAAATGTAATCTTCAGCTCATTTTTATTACCCTTGAGCTAGCCTTAATCTTTAAGCTGTGAAACCTGCAAAAATATCTTTCTTCTAACTTAATCTATGCTCTTCATTAGTAGGTTTACTACAGTTAAGAAAACTGTAATTGTATAGGACAGTCTATCAGGTGTGTAGTGAATGTCTTCACTAAGGGTGGCATCACTAAGAATCTATGACAAAATTGCAAATTTAAATTCAGATTTTGATTTCAATTAATATTTCCCAATGTATTTGTTGGCAAAAATCCCACCAAACAAACACACTGGTGATCCACCCTGTAATTTGACAGAAACTAAGAGATATACCGGGAAACCAAATAAAACTAAAAACATGAAAAAAACCTTCTGTCAATGAGAAAAGATTTTTTCTTTGTGATTTATGAGTCTTTTTAATATTATCTATTAAAAGGAAATATTCGCTTAATAATCTGTGAAAAGTTTTCATGACATTTTATGAGATAATTCTTTATAAGATTGAAGATAAAAAAATCAATGTACTACACATAGGAGGCCTAAAGAAACCCCAAATTCAAATGTGTATGCAAACCTACATATTCATTTCATTCATACTTTCTTGCATGACCTGATGCAAGGCCCGAAATTTGGACTTGCTTTCCATTGACTTCAGTGAGCCTCAAAGTGTAGTTCTTACTTTGTAATTTCATTGTGTTTTGGTCCAAATGCATGAAATTATGCTTACTTAAGTGTTTTCAAACTAAAGTCCAAGGTTTTATAACAAATACTCTGCAGCCCATAATGTGAAAATCTGAGGTTTGTATTAATGCTGATTCAAATCAGAAATTATATTTCCTATGAAAGTATAATCTGTGGTTTTCTCTCCATCTTGTTGCACATTCTGTAAAATTGTCTTGGCTAAAGTTTGTTATTCGAAGTAGAGGAGGAAAGTATCAGCATTATCTCTAAAAAAAAATCTGCAGTTCATTTAAAGATTCTTGTCTTCTATCCAAATATACATTCAGATTAAAATATCTCTTCTATAAAAATAGCTTTATATTTATGATAATTCAAATATTCCCAGACAATTCTGTGGTATGTATTCCTACAGTAAAAAAAATTCTGTGGTAGAAAAGAGATAAGAATCATCTGGATTTGGTTTATAATGGTGGGATAGTATGTCATACTAATGCTTTTAATGTAGCTAAATCTAAACTGTTTATCCTTCCACTAGATGTCTTGAATTACTCCATAATCATTTCAATGTTGCAATTTTTTATAAGTCAAATAGAGTAGTTTAAGGCTAACAGTATTTTTTCATTGCTTTAAACTTAGAGCATTTTTAAAAATATAAATTTCATCTTAAAGTTAAGCCTCTAGTTAATATTTTACCATTTTTTGTGACAAAATAATCTAATGTCATAGTATCTAATAAAAAAGGTAACAAAGTAAAGTGACCTCAAGTTACAAGATGCTTACAGTATAAAGAGAATCAATATTTCTAAAACCCATTTATGCTTTATTGTTAAAACATGCTGCCTCATAAGAACAGAAAGGAAACAGAGAATCTACAGCCAAGTCCTGTTTTCATGAAAAACTTACTTTATTAAAAAAATACCTAAATGAAATAATTTTAGACATAGCAATGCATGCCATACCTGCTATCTAGGGAGTGTCAGACTGAATCCCAACTCATTCTTTTTTCAGTCTTCTGGAGTCTTACAATGGTAGAACACTGGAAGACAGGAAAATAAGTAGAAAGTATTCATCCCTACTTTTTTTCCCTAGGTGTGTTTTTAAGCCAAATCTGCAGCTGGTGGCTATGATTGATATAAGACGTGCTGCCCATTCCAACTTCTGTTCTGTAAAGCCATCCAAAAGAGTAGTCAGAATGGTCCCATGATGTAGGCATAACAATAACAGTCAGTTGTGGAGTCATGGAGGTGTCAGTCCCTGCCATAGTGGTCTCTGCTTTTTCCTTCAATGGGCAAGGGCTCAGGAATGGCTTTAAGAGAATGAACAACTGTATTTGCTACTGCTGAGGCCAGCAGTTCTTCCCTGTAGGGCAGGAAGTGGGTGAGTTGACCTGCTTTTTTCTGGCTACTTTTCCTGTATGGTTTTCCCTTTATAAATTAGTGTAAACCATCTCTACAGGAACCTGGAGACAAAACTAATTGTTATGGGAGTCAACATTCGGAAAAAAATAGTGGAGGGGAAGGTGTTAGCAGGTGAAAAATTTAAAAATTAGAAACAGGTAGACACTGAGCAAAGAGCACTTGATGGGCCAAATGGTGGCCTACCTAGAGATGGGGCCAAATAAAAGGCAAGTCCCTCATTTAGCAGGACCCTTTCTTTATACTCTTCTTCCTGAGGGAACATGGTGGTTGTACAGGACTAGAACAAGGTTGCTAAAAATTAATTGAAACAATTATGATTAAAACTGCAGAATAAGTCTCTACTTTCCTATCAGAATGCAAAATGAAATATGCTTCTTGTGAAATAAGAAAAACTCAAATCATCTGAGTCACAGAATTTGAAAGCAAACCTTTTGTTGCACAAGTAGGGGTTCATCAATTATCAATGAGTTTCTTGATTTTAACACAATATGGTCTCCTTTTGGAAGCCTTCATCCCATTTTCAAGCCTTTTTCCCTATTTGTCATTACAAAGGAGTCTTCCTGTCTTTATCTGCATTGCAAGCTCCCTACTTTTTATGCCTTGTTGTGTACCTGCCCCTCTGAGCACTCCAGGATATGCTAGTTTTCCTTAGTTATTCAAAAGAGAAAGAAAAACTTTTTATCTTGCCTTACTTAGTCACAACTCAAAGGCAAGATAAGTAGGTGGTTTTCACTTCTGGTTCACAAACTTACTGAAAAAAAAAGGTGATAGCCATTGCACATGTACTAAACAGTGCAAAAACAAATGGGTGTTGTCCCATTCATTGCACTGGACAAGTCTGCACTGAAAACGAAGAAGAATTTCCCTTCAGAGGACTAAAAAGCCCCACAAAATATGCTTTATATGGAATAGAAATGGATGTGAGTCGTCTTTAGATAGCTTCTAAATAAAAGTGAAGTATGATACAGCAGTGTTTTGCAGCCAAAGACAAGAAGAGTTACTAAGTAGGACAAATCAGGCACATACTACCTCGAACTTTTTTGTTGCAAACAGTACTCTTTAGATGTGCATCAATTTCGTTCTCAGCAAAACAGATCTTGAACTGTTCAAAATAATATTAGACTGTACTGATTTTTTCTAAGAGATGTAAAGAAAGTTGATTTACTAATGAGTTGAATTTTTGCAGTGAATTGTTATCTAGTCTTGCTAGCTTTGTTCGTTCCTTAGTTTAACAACGTTATAGAACCATAGAGTCTTAGAATGATTTGAGTTGGAAGAGACTTTAAAGATCACACAGTTCCAACCCCTCTGCCATGGTCAGGGATACGTTTCACTAGAGCAAGTATAGTATTGTCCTCTTCAGGAAGAATCACTATTTAATGTGAATGTGACAGCTCCTTTTCCTATAAGAGTTAATATTATTCTTTCCACAATATGTCACCAAACTAAACTCAAAAATTTTTCACCAAACCAAATTATTTCTCAAAACATGATGCCTCCTCAGAAGTAAAATAAATATTATGTCATGGATAACAAATCTAATTTTACAGTTAGAAAAGTGAAATTATTGGCCAGTATGAAACCTTATGTAAAGCCTTTTTTCTTTAAGGGATAATTTAAGAACTTCTGGAGTATATGTGAAGTTTCATTTTTCAAAACTTTGGAACCAACCCTGACTTATCAAAATTAAATCACTTAAGACAAACTTCTTTGCACAAAAAATGATCTGGCTGTCCTTATGACTTTCAACATTCACAGTACAGAAGACTAAAAGAAACGTTTTATTCTTGGGAATCTAATTAATCCTACATTTATAAATAAATCTTCCTTCCTTTCTCAGCTCCACATCTTTTTCTCCAGGGAGTTTTGTGTCACTTTTGTTCCAAGATTTAAGTTTACAACTTCTCCTGTTCCTCTCTGATCCAGGAAATCTCACAGAAGTTCTCCTCCCAATCTCACAGAAGCCCTCACAGCTCTTTTTCCCAGAGTTTTCATTCCATTTTAGTCACAGAATGCTGAGGGCTGGAAGGGAGCTCCTGAACTCATCTAGGCCAACTCCCCTACTAAAATACACNTTTAAATATAAAAACTGGCACTGTCCTTGTCCAAAATCACACCTGGGAACATCCTGACAATTAATTCTGGCTGAATTACGGCAAGACTATGCTTGTGTTTGTAACTTAGCTGAGTTTTCACCTTGCTCTCTTGACTTTTCTATTAGAGACATGCATAGGGATTTGAGACTAGTTTTTCTTGTTCTTACTGTCCTGGAGAGAATCTCTTGCTCCATGTTGCAAAAGTTACATTTCCTTCATCTTTCAAGCTATATCACATTCTGAAAAAATCAGCGGTTTTTTCTTTTTGCTACGTGCTGCTGGTTTCATAGCATGACTCACCAATTTTGCAGCAACAAAGGACTGAGGAAGAAATTCTTTACTTTGTGGGTGGCCATGTGCTGGAACAGATTGCCCAGAGAGTTGTGGAGTCTCCCTCANAACTTCTTTGCACAAAAAATGATCTGGCTGTCCTTATGACTTTCAACATTCACAGTACAGAAGACTAAAAGAAACGTTTTATTCTTGGGAATCTAATTAATCCTACATTTATAAATAAATCTTCCTTCCTTTCTCAGCTCCACATCTTTTTCTCCAGGGAGTTTTGTGTCACTTTTGTTCCAAGATTTAAGTTTACAACTTCTCCTGTTCCTCTCTGATCCAGGAAATCTCACAGAAGTTCTCCTCCCAATCTCACAGAAGCCCTCACAGCTCTTTTTCCCAGAGTTTTCATTCCATTTTAGTCACAGAATGCTGAGGGCTGGAAGGGAGCTCCTGAACTCATCTAGGCCAACTCCCCTACTAAAATACACTCACCTAGAGCAAGTTGTACAGGATTGCATCTAGGAGGATTTTGAATATTTCCAGAGAAGGAGACTCCACAACCTCTCTGGGCAGCCTGTTCCAGTGCTCTGTCGCCCTCACAGTACAGTTTTTCCTCTTATTCACAGGGAACTTCCTGTTTCAATTTGTGCCCACCACCCTTTGTTTTTCACAGGGCACCACTGAAAAGAACCTGTCCTGGTCCTCTTGACACACACCCTCAAAGTATTTGTAGACATTGGTAAGATTCCCTCTTAATTATCTCTTTACTAGGCTGAACAGGCCCAGCCTCCTCCGCCTTCCACCACAAGAGAGACACTTCTGTCCCCTAATCATCTTTATAGCCCTCTACATGATCTTCTCCAGTAGCTCCTTCTCTTAATCTGTGTCTATATTAGTAACTTCAATGAATCAGGGACCACTTACTGGTCCTGAGGCAAATTATAGAGCATAGTCAATGACAAGACTGCTAAACTCTTATCTTCCTTCACACAATACCCTTGAAAATGCACGTGTGAATGTGTGTGTGTGTTTGTGTGCCNGTCTGGGCACAATCCTGAGCAATGTGCTCTAGGATGATCCTAGTTGAGCAAGAAAGTTAGACCCAGATTCTAAAAGAATGCTGTCCTTATTTTGGCGACAGACATAATATTAAATGTAATGGTGTGCTCAGTGGAGTGCTATCAAGCTCACCAATTTGTGAGAAGCAAAAGAGAGGAAATATCCATTACTCCTCAATAATGTAATTAAAAATAAGGAGAAGGAACTGTACAGTATTAGAACCAGTGTGTAGCACCGTGTGTGGTTTCAGAAGGAAAATTGAAGAGCTCTTACTTAAATGAGTTATTGTTCCCCTTGTCAGTGTGAAAATGGAATGAAATGAACAGTTTGACCTCTAATTTGACATTTTGTTTGAAAACAAAGCTTGAGTTTTTTGTATTGAAACTTTGTAATGGATGTGCATACCATTCAATATCTACCTTGCACTTAATGTATCAGGAAGTTTCTGATACTTAAAAAGAGCTATAGCCATTAACAGAATTTAATTCTACTTTAAAAAATATATTTAAAGAAATTATTTCTAGCAATTTAAATAATGCAGAAGAAAATTTGAAAATAATTTGTAAATTAAATAACTGAAAACAGTACCTACAATCAGCTGGGAAAAACCAAAAGTACCTCAAGTGACCAAAAAACAGCTAAGTTTCTCAGTATGTCTAAGGAGTCATCTTACCAGAGGAGTTGGTAACACTATAAAAAACTGTTTGAAACACCATTTAAAATGCTAACCTGTACTACCAGGTAAGCACAAAATTGAACCATGTTTCCTCTTGGACTTTGAACTAGCACTACACCGTGGCTTGCTATTCTTTCAACATCATTCCATGGTCACATGAACACACTGAAAAGTCTGAAAGTTCAACACTGTTTTTTGCAAAGTAACAGGCACAACTGTATTACTGTATTTCCACTGTGAGTGGAAATGATGCTTAAAAAACCCTATCTTCATATTGTTTGTGCTCTCTGAAGCCATAGAGGGGTATTTTTTAGGTTCTTACTTTTTATGAGTATTAGTTTTTATTCCTTCACTATGAAAATATCATTGAGGTCTCCTTGAAAGAAGAAACAATTCTTTTGAAGCTTAACAACAGGGCTGATATGCTAAATAGATGTTTATAATGTTGGCATGATTTGAGCAATATGTCATTTCAATTATCTCTTCAAAATTGTTCCTCAGTTATTATTTAAGACCTCAAGAGCAGCTGTAACAGAATGTTTCTTAACTGATTTTCTACAGAGAGGTAGGTGCTCAGATAGCAAAACACAAGTTTTGAATTAAAAGCAGTGAACCAGTAAAAAACAAATTAATAAAGTTTAACTGAATTAGAATAGAGTTTAATTTATGGACTGAAGAAAAATATTGATAAAGGAAAGCAAATAGGGAATATGTTCCAGTATTGCAGGGCAGAACCAGCTATGTCTTATTTTACCATTTGCAACACTTTGTGCAATTTAACAATGTTGCTATTAACTATAGTACTGGTAAAAAGTATTTACAAGATTATAACCCAATAAATTTCTATCTTCAAGCCACCTAATCTTCCAATAAAAGTAAAGTAATTAAGGTGTTTCTCTGGAGTCCTCCCTCTTCTTTACTTCCCTACTTCTTTACTCCTCTAGGTATGGAGAAGTTAGAGATGTCAAGAACATTCAAGCAATTTAAAGAGCAAAAAAATAGGCTCTTTTCTTTCTGTCCCTCCCTTTATTTTTTCTAAAGTTTCAATCTTTGTGCTTAAATTATCTCTTTTTCCATCTATTTTCAACAATAAATGAAATAATAATTTTTCACTTATAATTGTTGGAATTGCACTTGTCAATACTTCACTTTGGGAAGAAAAAGATTACTCCTTTAAATAAAAGGAAGAGGAAGAAATTACAAGTCAATCTGAAAAAAAATAATGTCTTAATGCATCAAATGTAATAAAAACATAGACATGATATAGAATTTTTGAATACTTTTCATAGTTGAATGAAAGTCTATAGATTAAGATTGCTTTAGAACAATGAACAAGGTTCATGTTGTATATATTACGTATCTGAAATTGCGCATCTTATCTACCTCATTTTTGTTTGTTTTTTTTTCTGTCCCTTTATTACATGTCACTCCACAAGATTACAGTTTAAAAACAACTTTAGGAATAAAATAAATCAAAAAAATCTTTCACTTATTGTTCTTGTGTCATTGTATATTATCAAAATTTATTCAATTTTCAGTTAATCGTCTGGTTTTATTGCTCCAAGCCTGTTTCTATTTCTTATGATCTGTATTTCTTTCATTCAACTGTCTGTTAGCTGCTAGTAATAGTACACTCTTATTTAATTTATTTCTTCCTATTTTGACTTTTTCATTTCTCATATGCCAAAAAAACACCTTATTCTCATCATTATAGGCTATTTGAACTACTCTTTACATTGTTTTGAAATGGAGTAGTCTTTCTATTTACATACTCATATACATATACACACATATACTGGCACCCACTAATTTGCCAAAATTAACATAGCAAAATTAAGTAATAGTGAATGAACCATAAAATTAAAATGATGGGAAAACTTCAGTAAAATTCGCTTTCAATTTAATTTGGTATAATTTTGTTTGCAGTTTGGTTTTTTGAGGGATGATAAACTCCTCAGGATAGCAAGCTATTTCTTTTTAACTAACTTGTACAGCAGCTTGTGCATGGAGCTGCATTCGACATTCTCTGATAAGGAAGCAAGCAAGACAAACAAGCAAGCAAAACCCCAAGGAGGGACCCTGCCATTCAGTTTTAGTTAATTCCTCTCTTATTCCTTATCTTCAGTTTATTAGCATGCTTCTCTGTGGTTTAGACTGTTATGATGCTGCAGTCAGCACAGCACAGGACACCTGAACCAACAGAAATTGTTTTCTATAGGGTAAATTCTGGATGAGTAAAACAGAATGCATCTAGTTCAATAGATTTTAATTTATGACCACAATAAAAAAATTAATACTTTCAGCAAAAAGGCAAGATAATCTGTTGAATGATCTGTAATAAGAGAATATAAAGTAAGTTTAAGTACAGACTAAAGTAATAAAAAAATGACTTGTAATTCTTCAAATTTTTACATTTTTTATTTTACTCCTCACTTCTTCATAAGTATTATATTAATTAACACATCTACATAAATCAGTGATAGATATATAATAGCCAGATACATATGCCAAGAGCAGTATTTCCTAGAAAATGCTGTTTTTCTACAAAATCTCTGTATGTTTCATTCTGGTCCTTTTAATAAACTAATTCAGATTAGTCAGTAGAAGTAATAATGAAGCTTGAAATGTAGGCTTATAAATACTATAATTCCAATTTATCTTTTTATGACATTTTTGTGCTACATTAGATGGCTATTTCTAAATAGGTAGACCTCTCTTTCACCTCAGAAAGTAAAAAAAGAAAAACCCTAAGTATGGCTTGGGAAATAGCTTAAGTAAGATGTTTAATTTTATTAGTATTGTAAGGAGCTGCAGTCTCCTGAAACTTTGCTTAAAGATTAACATGACATGGCAGGTGTGATCTTTCATTTACATTTCTTTTTTCATTTTACGAAGTTCCTAATTACATGTCAGATTACAAGCAGGTAGAAGTTTTTGCCTTGTTAACTTTCAGTGTTGAAAGAATTGCATAAAATAGTTTTTGTTACCCTGTGCAAAGCCCCAGGATTCTCTCAGATTAGAGTCTGGTTCTTGAAGTAGCTACTCAGTCTATACCAAACTGTCAGTACAAAAAACTCTGATTTAAGAATGAGAAGTATCACCATTCACTAGCAAAGGCAGATGTCCAGAAAATCTCATGAGCTATTTGAGTCAGCAAAACCATGTTCTCACACAGGATAAGAAGGTGATCTGAGATGCAGCATTTGCAGCAGTGAACTGATACTCCAAGTTTCAGTGTAATCACCCAGCCAACAGTTCTTTCACAAAGTTTCGGATTTCTTAATTTTGGAGGAGGTCCAAGAAGAACTATTCTTACTGCTGGAACTCTTTCTCATTTCTTAGGAAGAACAGGATAATACAGTAATTGTCTTTCATCTGACAAGCAATTTTTTAAAATTTACAAGTAATGTTCATTTTTTTCCCCTTCACTTCATTAGAACTAAAGATTATACAGTTTCAGAGATCCAGAAAGAGGAGTTTCTTATGTTGCAAAAAAAGAGAGAAAAATCAATATCTATTATTCCTAATATCTGGGAAAACAGCTCTTTATTTCACTTAGTTCTATGTGCACAATAATTAACAATATAAGAACTTGTATAGTCTAGTTAAAGGTATGAATTATATTTTATTTTTTAAAATTAATAATAAGAACTTTTAAAGTTAATGAATGTATGAATGGTTGTGGAGTTATTTGATTTTGTTTTGTTTCATGAGTCTTAGATTTCCTGTCAGCTACACTTTATGTTACTAAAATTACTATTATTGAGATTGAAATGATATTACTAAACTCCCCTCTGAAATACATACATAGTACTTGTTTTCTGCTTTCAGTTACTTATTATGTTCAAACTAGACAAGCAACTTTCAATCTTCTTTGAAAATGTATTTTTAGGTGTTCTTTTATGGAGAAAAATAAAGGCATATTATAGAAAAAGTAGGGCAATCCAAAACTATATTAAATAACTGTGTACACGCTTCAGTGTCATCATTTATATGTAAGTTTTGTATATTTTATTCATGAGACCTCTATTTCCTTCTCCATTACATGTTAATTCTGCTTCACTCTCTTTGACAGCCAAGACAAGCTGTTTCAGATTCAGGGCAATTTGTAAGTCAGAAGAAAATCTAAGAAACAAACTCAGGGAAAAAAGCAGTTTTTATTTTTACAGTTTTGTCAGTGTCAGTTTAAATGGTCAAGACTTTGAGGTGTTGACATGAATTACCATTTTGCAAACTTAGGGAAGGTTCCACACTGAGCCAGAGATTGAAAAGCTCATCAGGTTAAAACATCATGTTTTGAGCTACAGCAGTGTTAAACTGATGAAGGCATTTCAAATAAAATCAAGCTCTGCACAGTGCTTCCTGTAATTTCTTTCTATTAGACGCTTAGTTGGGGAGTTAAAATATTAGTTGGGGAGTTAAAAAGAATAGGGATTGGAAATTAAAGTGAATGTGTGGAAACCCAATGGAACAAGAAAAAGATTTTAGAAAACTGAGAACAAAAATGAAATTGAAAGAAATAAACTAGGTTTGAATGCTAAGAGAGCTGAAAATCCAAGACAAGAATTTTACTATATTTCAGTGTGAAGTAATCTGCGGATAAAGCTTTCCTTCATGGGAAGAAAAAGAAAATTACTTCACTAATAAAGAGCTTTTATATGTACAATAAATGTATGGCAATATGAATATGCGAACTACTTTTTTTAGAAATTTTCCCTTGATTCTTTAAAAGATGTTTCACTACTACATAATTTTATATATACAAGGCCTTGAATATTACAACCTCCTCACTTCGCTGGTTTCCTTCAGGTCTTCTCATCATGTGCGTTTTACTTTTAAAGGCATGTTTATATCAAGTCATTCTTATCTCTCCAAATCTTTGCCTCACATATGGTATATCACATTTCTTAGGCTTTCTTGTGCATGGAGCTATCTGCCAGATGTTCCAGGGAACCTTTTCATTGTCTCTATTGATGTATTCTGTGCATTTATTTTAACAGACAGCTGATGTCTGGGAGTGTATATTATAGGCAAAAATCATTAAACGTATCTTCTTACAGATTCAAAAGGACATTTCAATGTTTGATGAACTAATTAAGCAATGTTAGAAATTCCCATTGGTAAGCTATACCATTTAAGTAAACTTCACAAGAAGTTATTTTCTTATGCTTATTCAATGAAGTTTTCATCTCTTGTGCTACACCTTGCTCTACAGGTTAAAATGAAAGAACCTCTGATGTTACTCATTTTCACATTGTTTAATATATTTTAATATCACAGGAGTATTGGAGGAGTGTGGACAATTTATATATATATATGCATGTATTTAGGTTAGTAACACTTTCATCATAGTTAATTGTCGATGCACAGACTGCAGCCTGGGAAATATTCCATGCCTCAGTAGGTGGATATGCTCTTAAGGAAGCTGCAGCTCATGGAGATCCCATGCTGGCACAGGCTGGAGCTGTGTCATGCAGAAAGGAGCCCACACAGGAGCACATTTTCCTTCAGGACCTGTGAACCTGTGGGGGAACCACATTGAAGCGGTCTGTTCCTAAAGCACGGCACCATCCATGCTGGATCAGTCTGTGAAGAGCTGCTGCCCATGGGAAGGACCCACACTGGTGAAGTATATGGAGGACTGCCTTCATAGGTGGCACTCCATGTTGGAGCTGGAAAAGAGCATGAGGAAGAAAGAACACCTGAGACAACTGGTTATTAGCTGACCATAACCCTCACTCCCCACCCCTGTGTGCTGCTCAGGAAGAGGAGGCAGAGAAATCGTGAGTGAGTTTGACCATGGTAAAAACAGAGGGGTGGGGGTATGTTGTTATTTGTTTTAGCTTTTGTTTTGTTTTGTTGTCCTACTCTATTTTTAACTGGCAAAAAATTAAATTAATTTTACCCAAGTGGAGTCTTTTATGAATGTAGCTGATGGGTGATCTTGTCTTTCTCTCGACTCACAAGCTTTTCCATCTAATTTTCTCCTCCTGTCCTGTAGAGGAGGGGCAGTGAGAGAGTGGCAGGATAGAGGGCTTGGCAGACAGCCAAAGTCAAACCCACCACAAGGGATTACACCTTTCATACTGGCCTTTTTCTTTAAAACAGTTTTAGTTTATCAGAAAAAAAAAAAAAAAAGCTTTTCTTTATATACTGAAGCTCACATGGCCCATTTCAGGCTCATTTTTCGACATAAATAGTAGCACAAAATATACTGAATATACTTGCACAACATAGGGCCAATTACATATCCTATTTATGAGTAATTCTATATTCTTCATTTCACAGCCTTTTGAGTTGTAACTGGCACAGGAAAAAGAGATCAGCTAAAGAGCTTCAGTAAAGGAAACCCTACATTTCCAGTGCAATGTTGTTATTGTGGTATGAGGGCAATGAGGTTGCTGCCAAAATAGAATGTATGTCAGGCCAATGCCATAAACTGCAGTCAGGTAAAGAATACTTTATTTTTTAGGTCATGGGGATACAAGAGAACCACCAGGCCTAAAAGAGTAATATTCTGTTTCAGTGGACTTCTGAAATACGTGGAACAATCCCCTACTGAGACTTACTTCTAACTCTGCAGAGTAATACCTTTTGTGTTCTGCTAAAGAGGAACATAATGCTGATAGTGAAAAAATAACTAGTGATAAACTGCTTATGTCTTATTTAATCAAGTGTAAAAAGAATATATACTGAAAGGACATGTATTCTACATAGAGGTAATAATTTACTGAATTGTGTGTGGGTTAAATTAAGCTACTCCAGAAAATAAGCAAAGAAAGTCCTTATTTGAAGGGTATTGCAGTTTGTAGAAGTGCCATTCATTTTGCAATAACTTAAATCCAAGGAACTGACAAAATTAAGATCATTTTTAGTGTACTTTTATACCCACACACCACATGTTCCCTGACAGATTGAATAATTTTCAACAGCAACTTCAGTCTGCTTCTCCCAGATAAGGAAACACTATACATATATTCAGTCTCTTCCACACTGTAAAACATTTTCTTGGTTATGCTCCCATGATTTCCCTCCAGTCCCAGATGCATACTGCATTGTTTCCTTAAGCTGTGTATATATAATAACAATGAAGACAAATTCTTAATTGTATAGACATAGATTTAAAAATTACATTTATGTATTGTGGGTTTGTTTGGCTCTAGTTTTGTTTTGTTTTGTTTGTTGTGTTTTTCTTCCATTAGAGTTGGGTAGAATTTGCAGTACTCCAGAAAGCTGCAAAATTAGACTTGGAATAGTTGTATATTTTTATTTGTACAATCAATTAACACTATAAGCCTAAAACTGACCAGTTTAAGTAATTAAAAATAGGTCTCTGGTATAAGCACTGTCAGAACTTTGGCTAGATTTAAAATTACAGCATCATCTTGGGTACTACCTTTCATTGCCATATGTAATTTGCTTTGGCAGTCAATGAAAAAGAAAATTGTAGGTGGAACTTTAAAAACAGTAAAAGAAATATACCACCTGTAAAGTATACCTTAGTAAAGGAGACATATTTACAGTTACCAAGTCATACAAAACTTAATTACTTATTGTTTTAAGCAATAGTAAAATGAAAATTTATTCTGGCATATACTGTGTTCCCATAAATAAAACTTTATATTTTCCATATAGAATAGCAGCTTTTTTACTGCTAGGTAGTCAAATTAGCTCAAGTAAATTTCAGATGTTTGTGGTTATCAGATGTTTCTCATATGCTGCAAATCTGGCTTTTCAAAATCTGAGGGTGACTGTGTTGTTGTCAGAAATCTTCCAATTAAAAGCCCAGTTGCTTAAGGCATCAGAACTAATATAGAAAGTTACGTGAGATAAAGAGTGAAGTGGCATATCACTTCCATGACATTTGAAATATCATGGACTTGGCAATTAGATCTGCCCTCAGGACTCTGGGATGCATCTCACCAGGTTCCATGGACTTGTGTAAGTTCAGGTTCCTCAGATGGTCTCAAACCTGATCTGTTACAGTGGGAGAGACTGCTCCTCCCGTCCCTGCCTTGCAGTCCATTCTCTTGAGAGCTGTGAGGAGAGATAACCAGTGGACTGAAATGAGAAAGTTCTTGAGTACCTCAGCTTTCTCCTTATATGTTTTTATCAGTTTGTCATTCTAATTAATTTAATAATTAACAATTAATAATTAACAATTATTCTTAATGTCAAGTTGTATCAATTTACTATATACACTTTAGAGCTTGAGTACTTGAAAGCACTATTAATAGCACAGAAACTGTTTGTAGGTTCAGAAATAAATAATTTGCAACTCAGTCAGAAGTGTTAACAATTAGAAAAAGAACTATTTCTATTTCTATAGAATAGAAAAATGAAGTACTAGTTTGGAGTTACTTTCTTCTTAAGTCATTCATCAAACTAATATGTGATGCAGGACTCTCACCAACACAGAATGAAACATTTTACAGTCAAGGACAGGATTTATCCCTGATGATGTTATGTGACATTTGGATAAGTTATTCTGTGGATAGTTAAGCAGAGAACTCTGTTTTATGCAGATTACATTAATAAGCAGTAACTTATTTCTATGCTATTATTCTTTTTATTTTAATTTGTTTGCTGTCAATCTCAGACATAGCATTCCACTTGCATTAATGTAGTGAACTATACTAATAATGCAACAACATGTAGTCCAGTTTCATTTCATGTAGTTATTGCTTTCAATTTAGATTAGTAGAAATGTACCATTTCCCTAAACACTATCCAAGCAAGGTCTATAAAGAAAATTGTTGGGAAACCAACTGGAAAATATGCTGTTCACTGAAGTCTTAAATGTTTGTTGTTGTTGGGTTTTTTCTAAATGAGAGCCATTAAAATACAAGTTTATGTAGAACATCACTCATTCCAATTATTTTCCCTGCTTTTTGGCAGGCATCAGAAAGATAAGAACCGAAAAAATCCGTAAAAGTTTAATGGGTACAACTTCTTTGTGAAAAGGTCTCATTATCTCAAATGACATCAAATGAAAATGAAATAAAATCTGAGGAGCAGCAGCATAATGGTTAGAACAATTTTTAAAAAAGTTTGGGAAATGTGAAGACACTTATCACTGCTATTATTTCATTGTACAGAGTTATCAGGGAAACCAGTATAGAATTCAAATGGGGATACATATGATTTTTTGCAATATATTTCAAATCCATCTTCAGCAATTTTTTAACTTATGTAGTAATATATATAATCAATTCTTCCAAAGGACTGTAGATATTGTTTTCTACCATCTCCATGCCAAAATGACCAGAATTTTAAAAATAAGAGTTAACTTTATCAGTGTTTTTTATCATTAATCACACGCATAAGATGGATTGGAAGTGACAGAGAAATTTGTCACACATAGGTAAAGGAGGAATATTAATTAAATGCTTCTAGGGAATGACTTTACGTGTGTTATCGGTCAAGAGTGACACTTATGATATAATATTTCATATTTCTGCTTTATTCTCATAAACATGAGGAGGCTAGTTAGCTGTGGATTTAATAGTTAGGGCTGTAGTGCATCACTACCATGAATGCAGTGTTAAGGAATGAGATCTGGAACATTAGGTGTGTTCACAGCTGCTTTCCTCTCTCATTTAGGCTGAGGATGGCCTCATTCTTGTGAATCCATAAAGCAGTTTATATTTCCTGCTGACATTAAGAGACTCCTGACATGCAGGTCTACAAGCGTGAAACATCCTCTTGACACATCTTTAAATTTAGCCACCCAAATATTTTCTGTTTAAACTTTAACTTAGACCATAACTGTAAATACAAAATAAAACATATTTCTCCTAGTCCTTTAGGAACCATTCAATACAACTGAAAATTTTGGAAGCCTTTGAAAGCAACTCTCAGTGAATGACTGCTGTTGATATTCTCCAGATAAAAGAAAGAGAAATAAGCAGAATGGTTCAGTTTACAATAGTAAGTATTTTTCTACTTTAAGGTTTATTCACAAGAAAGAATTTCAAAACCAATATATCTAGGATGTATTGCTGTATTGGTTTGACATCCTATCACAAAAGCATTTTATTGCACAGAAATGCTTATTATTTTTTACGCATTGTGCTTTAATTATGGTGATTTCTTATATTTTGAAATACCTGCTGAAGACCACTACAGTTCCTGAAGTTCATCTCAAAAGAGAAATTAAAAGCATGGGTTTATTTCAGATATCTGAAATAGTATCTTGTGCTTTGTGTCTGATAACTATAATACAAGCAATATTGTTATAAACAGGATAATAATACACATTCTTTTAAGAATCAAAACATTAAATTATTAAATCTAAAAGGATAAATAAATATTATGTAGTAAAATATAGTATAAGCAAGTATATTTATATCCTTTATCAACTAATTATGTAACATGTTATTACTATATATTATGAAGAATAATATTTTAGAAAAAGTATTGGGAATTTTTAATAGAAATGTTTCTTTTTAAATGCTATATTTGCATGCTAATTATACTGTATATCATATTATTTTAGTTTTCACTATATCTAATTGTAGAATCATTGTATTATAATTCAAATATTATTATATAATGTAATATTTTAATATTAGTCTGTGCAATGTAATATTGAAAACTCATTTATTAAATGTTGACCGACAGTCAAGGATGCTTCCTATTCCTCCTACATATCACTAAAATCAACTGAGGCTTATCCTTTCACTGCTGTAAAAGTTTTTAGTTGTCTTGCATGCTTTAAGACTGGATTTTTTGTTATTGTCATTTTAATCTCTGGTAAAATCCTTTGTCAATTATGATAAGCTTGGAGCCCTTGTTGTTAAACTTCCATTGCCTTTAAATTATACTTGTTTTATATTTTCTTATTCATGTTAACCTTTCAGTAACTGCCATAAAATAGCAGTGAACTGCTAGTTCCCAGAGAACAGGGAAGCCTAGGGCATTAACAAAGAATATTATAGGTTATAAGACGTGGTTCCTACAATTATCATTTGTCTTCACATGAGCAAATTTCTATTATCTGCAGCCACAGAGGGACACATGCCCTGAGAAAACAAGACAAGACACTTCCTAGAAACCATATCAATCTCACAGACACTCAAGAAAACGGACTTGGAAAATGTATTAAATCAGCTACTGAAGCAAGAAAAACGTGTGTGTGTGAGGAGAGAAGCAGAGTAATAGAAAATTTCTTACAGTTATATACAGTTCATGTTGTCACCCCATGGCATCACAACTGTAATGCACCTGGGTTAAGAGGATATTGTTCCTTCAGGGATGGTTTACTTCATAGGTTCATGAGGGACAGAAAAAATGGTGAGTTTTTTAATGGTGAAAAGGAAAAACACCTGGCAGACTGGCAGGTGTGGGCAAAAGCCACCGCCTTTGTTACCCTCCCACTAACATACCAATTTCAGAAAACAGAAGTCCTACATAATTGTATGCTTTGTTGCTAGGTGAGAGAGTTTGAAACTGCACTTTGCTTTCTTGGGAATAATATGCATGGAACACATCAAAGCACTCCAGAACTGTCAATTACAACAAATTTTTGAGGCCATGTTTTAGTAAAAGTGCAGCTACAACTTTAGGAATCCTACTTCCACATGAAAATAAAACACAGTTAGATGAAAAATTGTTGGTCTCATATAATAAAAAATAAAATTAAGAATGCATGACTGCTCAAACTGGGTTCTTTTAGCAACTGAACTTTTTGCCAGATGGCATTTTATAAAGAATAATACATCATCTGTCCTCTAGAGGCAGAATAAATCTGGTATAACCATACAGTCTGCATGAGTAGACTTACGGTTTTTGCCCTGATATCTTAACAGAAGCACATTTCTGGACACGCAGAATCAAGTTAAGGGGTTCAGTTGAATAATCATGTCATGGACACATATGGTATAAATATTGTGGAATCATGGTCTGAACAGCTTTCTTGAGCTTATTCATGGAGTTGACAGAGCGTAATCCTCTTTGTCATTGCTTCTGCTCCCTACTGGACATAAAGCTGCAAGTGACTAGGAAATACTGTTCTCTCTCCATCTTCCTTTTTAAAGTTATAGAAGAATTTTCTTAGACATCCCCCACATATATTTCATGAGATTAGAGAAGCTTCAAGGAAGCCTATGGCAAGAGAAAAATGTTTCATACTTTATCTATTTGATGTCTTCATCATTTGAAGTACAAGTTGATTTTTTTTTTCTTGCAAAATGAGCGAATTTGACAATTCCTCACCAGTACTTTATTCTTCTGTTCATCTGGGGTGCTAGCTTCTCCTGACCTTTCTGGTCTTTCTCTGCCTGGAAATTAAATATTAAACTTAAACAGACAGGAATATGTAGAAGTCATTGGTGCCAAGTCTTCTCTTATACCTGCACTGTTCTATCAACTGGAATAGAGCTACTTAAAATTGCCACTTGTCTTGTAGTAAAATGAGAATTGGAATTATTATCCCCAGAGCAGAACTAAAGTTACTTATTAAGAAAATGAATAACTATAGGTAATGCAGAAAAAAATCATAGCTACAATGGCATTGTAAATGTCACTCACATGACATTGGAACAATGTTTGTTGTTGTTGGGTGTAGTTCACTCTACGAAATATGAGCTTATACTAGAATAAATGGATGCAAGAACTGCTAGAAAAATGAGATGAGAGGCCAATAGATCTTTGACTGTTTGTGAGATATAACTGCAATCTATACATCTACAAATGATGGAAGATAGCTATCCAAACTAAGAGCAATCTTGACACATGAGTAAATTGATACAAACTGTGCATGAATCCATTCAGTCTGAAAAGGACATTTTCCATCTATCATGCAATGATATTCTATAGTAACTTCAGTCTCAGTGAACTATGAGCAAAAAATGTTGCTGCATTCAAGCAAATGTTTGATATATCATGAAAATAACTATGATATGTGATTGTCTTCAAGGGCATGCAACTGACTCAGTGGCTCAAAGGTATTATTGCTCCCATAATTCTATATACCAATTTTAAGATTTAACTGACATTCCTGAAGCACAGAAGAAGCATTTTCCTGAAAATGGAAAAAAAAAAGAAGAAAAGGAGGAAAAAAGGAGAGATCAGTTTCATTGAGAACAACATTGCATATCTGTACGAAAACATACAGGCAAGGTAATTACAAAAATAATCTCTCTCAAGCACCTGGCTGAAAACTGAATTCTGATAATTTTCAGTGTATCTGCAAAGTTTTTTCCGGCTAGGCAGACTGGAAGTTACAAATGTACATGTACATGTGTATGTATATATATTTAATTGTAAGCAATACAACATGCTTGATATTTCTTCATCAGGGAAGCAATTAGCCACAAGAAACTGCTGAAATTCTGGTTAGGTGTAATATGCTAACCTTTATTTCATACTAATACTCAAATAAGAACAAATAATAAGAAATCAATATTATCAAACAGAACTTTGTGTAAATAGATGAGACAATAAGGACATCCTTAAGAAATTCCATACTTCAGAATAGGTTTACAAAGGAATTTGTTAAGTATGAATAGAAATATTTCTACCTATCTATCCAGCTATTCTGTCAGGTTAGAGTTTTGATAAAATTTCAGGTGTAAGAAAAGAAAAGGAGATAGCTATAAATTTATTTCCACAGGTGTTATAGATTATCAGTGTTGATAAATATGGGGTTTACATCTTTCTGCAATATACTGAATAATTCTCCACTCAACGTTGTATTAGGAGTATTATAGAAGATACTGTATTTGAGGAATTAGGGTTTGGGTTAGGGTTCAGAGAGCTGCAGAGCCTAGAGATCCTGGCACACAGGCACTAAAAAAGGTAGTGCAAGGGCATCACAGTTGGGTGCCATCATTGCTAATTCCACACTTTTTTGACGTAAGCCATGCCTCTGGTGGACAGACAGAGACAACATTCTCATGTGTCAAGGCAAGAAATTGAATTTTGTTTGCTACTCTAAATAAAATGGCACCATGGTTTGAAGAAGAATCTGAATCACTCCATGGTTGACAATTCTGTGTAGTGTGATTTGTCTGTACACCATCTGGTGAAAGCTGCATGAAAGTGAGGTTCCCAACAACTGAAGGGAGGAAAGGGTTATTCATTATCCATATTTCCTTTTCTTTTTTTTTATTTATTGTTAAAACAATTTTAGTATGCTTTTGTGCCTTTTTTATTGACACCTGGGAAGTCACCTGCAAACTCTCAAGTGCAAACCAGATATCTTTTATTTTTACAGAAATTTCTCCTACATTCATATAAACTAATTTTCCTGGATATATTTGTAATTTTTTTTCTTGCATGTGATGCTGAATCATATACTTAAAGTTATTTTTGTCTAATAAATAAGTTGCTGACACTCCATTTTATATACGTTATCCATCATTG
This sequence comes from Drymodes brunneopygia, assembly GCA_013400955.1. Taxonomy (NCBI): domain Eukaryota; kingdom Metazoa; phylum Chordata; class Aves; order Passeriformes; family Petroicidae; genus Drymodes; species Drymodes brunneopygia. The sequence continues at coordinate 207,099 of VZTZ01028249.1, read as the reverse complement.
CAATTGGAAACCACAGTAAAAGAAGAATGAACAACAGACCAAAAATTATTGTGAAGAAAGTAATGCAAAGTTCCATGCCAGCTAGGTAGACAAAATTTGTTGTAGTTTTGTCTCTTTATTTCTTTTGTTTGGATGCTTTTCCTTCTCTTTTTAGCTCATTGTTTATTCTAGGCACATACTTCTCTTATATCCTTACATTTTTCCTTTTTACTAATTGATCTCCCTCAACTCTCTTTTATCAACTCAGAAAGTTTTCCTTTTTACTCCTAATTTTTTTCCAGCTAGATAAAATCAGCATCAATTATATGTGCAACAGTAGATGAGCATGAATGACTGTTTGATATCTTTGTTTTGCCATAAAGAGTTTAAGATTCCATATGCAGTTTTCCATTTGCATCTTTCCAGGAAGGCAAGAAAACCAAGATTTTTCAATATTAAACTGAATGTGGTGAAAACAGGGATAATAGATCAGTCATTTAATAACATATGCATTCACATATGTTAAAAAAATCTGTATGTGCTGAGCCAGGAGCTCTAGGAAGGTCTGTGGCTCTACCTCACTTACAAACTTTCTGAGGCATCTACTGTAGATGTCAAGTTTTATCATCACTCCCAACAGAGTAGATTTATAGAGGCTATAATATGGGGCTTGATTTACGAGCTAAGAGAGTACAACATAAGCATGTATTTGTAAAGCTGAGTATTGTTATCTAAAATTTTGATCCTAATAATGATAGTGCATAAATTATCCATAAGCTTACCTATTTACAGTAAAGCCCATTGCAGTCTTAAATGTTGTTTTTTAGAATATTAACATGACTGTGACTGGATCATGCACCTGCTCTTGGCAATTCACTACCAAACTTGTCTGCAGGATTTAAACCAGAAGAAAACTTGAAGAGCACCTGCATTCACCAAAGAAATTCTGTTCGGAAATACGCTGTTTTCCTCTCTTTTATGCTTACTCCTTTTACGCAAAATTAAAATACTTGCTTGAGATATAAATGACATGATTCAAAGCCCTTGCTGAGTCTTAGTTCTGGATTAAGTATTTAAATTGGTTATATGTTTTAGCTATTCTCAGCTTTACCACACTGTAAACCATTCCTTTGGTTAGTCTATCCAATTTAAGAAATATTTATTTTCCTTTTTCCTCTTTCTTTATTTCGGAGAACTCTACAGAAGTTATAAATGTAGATTATACTCTATTCTTGGTCTGGATTTTTAGTTTTTTATTACATTGCATTACAATGGCTTTTAGTGGGGAAAACAGTTAATCCTGATGCCTAATAAAATTCCTTTTTTCTATCTGCTTTTTTTTCTTAATTGTTTTCTATTACACTTTCCCCTAATGTTCCTTTTTATCTTTCCTCAAAACATTTACTGGACATCTTTGGTAGATGACAAAATGATGTGTTAAAATATGTTTACTTTTAAAATTATTATTGTGTTTCTGAATATGAAGAAAAACATAAAACATGAGGAAACACTTACAACTTACTTCATGAAGAAAACTGGGAGAAAGGGAGGGAGTATGTTTATGGAAACCAATCTCACAGATGTGAAGCAGGCATAAGTGGGGGTTTTGGTGGCTTCCACTTCTACCTGCTTCCCAATCTCAGCCCACACCTGTCTCACTTCTGGATGATTTTCTCTGCTTTTCTTACTGTGCTTTAATTTTTAAAAACCAGGATCAGATATTTTCTGTAGTTTCTTCTTTTTCTTGCCTAGCATGCCAGACTATGTCCCAGTGTATGAACAAGATCTCCAAGTAAAATTCATGGTGTTCATCAGTTTGCTTCTTTTTTGCTTTTATTACATTTGGGGCCTTGCCCATTTAGAAAACCAAGACAGAAAATTCTCTCCATATTGTTTTATATGACCTTGAAAATGTCTTATACTCAGTTCCACTCTATCTAATGACCTGCATTTGGCAATCATAACAGAACATCACCATTACATACCTTGGCCTGCTGCCAGAACTGGAGGGAAGAAGGTACAATGCCTGTCAATTATGATTTCCTCTGCATTTTGTTGATGAAACAACTCTCCAAACACTTTCTGAATCCATCCACTGAGATTATCTTTTTTGAATTCTCTTTATTCTTTTAATTCATACCTCCCCTTTGTGTAAGTTTTCAATGTTGGCAGTTGGACTGGCTTTTTCTACAATACTTTTCTGTTTTATGGAGTATTCAAGATTCAGGCATCTTTTACTTTTTCTCCATGTGTGAAAAATGTGTTTCTTCTGCATCTTTTTTGTCAATACTTTAGAGATAAAACCAGCCCCTCTACCCCAGCACCACCCTGACCTTTTACCTTGGAAATTATCCTTGACATGATATTTTTTAAGAAATATAAATTTTTCTTTTTTTTTTTTTTCATTGTTCCAAGACTTAGGAAACAAGACCTTTTCTCGGTTCACAGTAGTTTTGATTCTGTAATAAGTGTGTTAAGTTGTCCATCTGTAAAAGATGGACAAAATTGTGATCTGCTTCCTGACTTGGAATAAATTAATGTACCACAGAGATATCATGCACCTTTAAGAATCTTTGAATAATTACGTAAACAGCCAACACATTTCCAAATCTTGAAGAGGGTCAAGTTAACAAAAAATAAAATAATTACCACAGAGAAGATAGAATTCAGCCTGTAAAGACTGGTGTATTCCTTGCTTTAAAATCATTCTTCTAGTTTGAAGAACAGATATTACAAGAAAAATATGAGGGTTGTGTTTATTTCTTCAGAACTTTAAGTATACTGGTGAGGCAGCTGGGATTGTTTAGCCTGGAGAAAAGGAGACTCATGGGGGGACCTTATCACTCTCTACAATTGCCTGGAAGGAGGTTGTAGCCAGGTGGGGGTTGTCCTCTTCTCCCAGGCAAGTAGTTAGAGAACAAGAGGACACAGTCCAATCTGCACCTGGGGAGGTTCAGGTTAGACATCAAGGAGAATTCCTTCGTGGAAAGGATTGTTAAGATTGGAATAGGCTACCCAGGGAGGTGCTGGTATCACTGTCACTATGACTGGATGTGGAACTCAATGTCATGGTCTTGTTTACAAGGTGGTATGTGGTCATAGATTGGACTTGATGGTCCTGGAGGTCTTTTCTAGCCTAAACAGTTCTGTGATTCTGAGATTTTGTGTTTTTTAAAATAGTATTTCCATTCTGGTGGACTGATGAAACATCTTGTTTTCAGCAAATTCTGTCTCTTATGGATGATTTGATTTTATTAGCCACTCGTCAGATTTACTTTTCTACTGTGATACTAGACCTTAGCTTTTTATGATGCCTCTTTTCTATGTGGCACAGTTGCTATGGTGCCTGAATGGTTATAGGTTGCAAATTATAGCTTGAAATGCTAATATTTAGAAAAGGATGATTATGAAAATTCTAGAGATGCTGAGCTTGGCAGCAGAACTTAGGCAGCTAAAACCTTTTTGTTTTAATTTACTTAAACAAGGAAAAATATTTTCATTGAGCAGAAAGGATAAAACATTGTTTTCTGATGAGCTATTGCTTTTTCAAATATAAAGTAAATGACTGATTGTTACTCTGAATCTACTACTGCCCTAAGTAATTTGTGAAAAAACTATATGAAAATATGTATGCATATATATTCATGTGTTTTGGGCTGGCTGAAATGATTTAAAAAAAAATGTTTTTTCTGGAGTGAAAGGCACTGCTTCAGTAAGTGAGATATGAACTAAAGCTGTCCAGGTCAAAACTGTACACTAGAAAAACAAAAATTATTATGTACAAGATTAGCCAAAACCTTGGTAGATATCTATGTGCAGGAAATAAAAAAAAATTAAAAGTACAGATTAATTCTTAATTTATTTACATTGTTATGATGTGTTTGGGGAGGGAGACAAAACTGCAAATGTAAAGCAGTCAAAACCAGCTAGTTTGGTTTTTCTGGGGCGATGTGACCAATGAGCCTGCGGTCAGCATATGGCTACCATCTGAGTTGGAAAGCAAAAGAACCACGAAAATAACACCCCCTTGGTGCAAATAAATGCACAGACTACCAAAATCTTGAAGAAGGCTGAATCTGAGGTTGAGCTGTTGTGGGTGATAGCTAGGCTACCAGCCAAATCAGACATGCTGATGTGTTGGAGAGAGTGTGCTTTTCCCTCAAACCTGTGGTGCTTGACTGTCACAGATGGACCACAGTGTTTTGTGTGAGTTTGTATTCTGTGCAGAAAGTGAGTTTGCTGTAGGATAGACATCATGGAATAGAAATCATAATTTACCCACTATACTCATGTTCTGACATGAAAAAATTTTAAATAATAGAATCAAAAAATCATTTGGGCTGGAAAAGACTTCTAAGGTTACTGAGTGCAACTGTTAACCTGACACTGCCAAGTCTACCATTTACTGCCATAGATACTGGTCTTTTAAAGAACACCAACAACTGTTTCCCTGGATAGCCTGTTCTGATTCTTGGCAACTTGGTTTTTGTGAAGAAATTTTTCCTAATATCCAAAATAAAATCTAATGCATCTGGCTGTTGGGATTCTGTAGTCATGGCTACATCAATCCTAAATTTCTCCAGGACTCATCTGCTTCATGACTTTCTAGTTAAGAAAAAAGGAGCATATGAGCAGAACCGTTTGCAGTGATGTAGCACTGCAATACAGCATTGCTGTTGTTAATGCTGGATGTCTGTTAGGCCTCGGGGCTGGGTCTTATCAGGCCTGCTCTGTCTGAACTTTCCTGCCTGCAAATTTGTTTTGCTTGGTTTAGCAGTGACAGAAATTTCCTTATTTGATCAGGTGACTACAGATGATTTGCTCTACTTTTAGAACAGCACAATCATAGTTGCAGTAAGCATTTATTCTGAAAAATATACAGAGCTCTAATACAATTCCATAAAATGCAGACGTATATATATGATAGGACAGCAGTGATCTGGAGAAGTGAGTACACAGGACATAGTGCAGAGGAGTTCAGGCAGAGGGGTACTAAGAGATAAGGAACAGACAGGGCACTGGAGACAACACAACAGTGAATAATTCACCCATGGTCAGCTAAAGAAATTCTGGCATGAAGCTGGACAATATTGGTTTTAGGGGTAGTAAGGAAAAAAACCCATATCTAGAGCATGTGAATACATAATGAATTTGGATGTAACATGTAGCTGCAGACCAATCAAGATAGAAAAAGGTTGTTAAAGTGTGTTATTAAATGTGTCAAGGTTACCCCAACTGATCTCTTGGACAGATGTAGGGAGATCCACCAACATGAGCATCATAGTCCTTTCTGTAAAGAACTCCAGAAGTCCACAACTCACAGCAAACCTCCTCGCCTGCAAAAGACCCATACAGAGCAGAATAAAAACACCAACCTCAGGATCCAGAGGAGCATTGGAAAGGTGGCCATAGTACTTGGAATAGGGGCTGAATTTGAAAAGTGTGTGCACAGTGATTTTATCTGCATTTGTTTTTTCTGGTTACAACTGAACCTAGACTAATGAAGACTAGATTCATTATTTCATTTATACTAAAAGTGAAATCTTGGCTTTACTTAGGTATAAGAGGCTCTTACTTTTAAGCTCTTTAAGCTTTCAGCAAGCTTAAATATGCTATAATGACTTTACATTGCTTGATAACCATTGTGCTATCAAGTAATTTTAGCAATAAAATATGCATCTTAATGTCACCAATTTTAAAGAATTTGGCTTTGTTATTTTATGTGACTTGGGAGAAAAAAAAATAATCTAAGCCTGTAAAAATAGTTTAATTGATAACCATCTTCAATAAATGCTCAGCAAGAAGCTTCATTGTAAGATCTACATAGACACTATGTGAAATGAGATAATAAAAAAGGAAGGAAGGAATTTTGGAAGGAAGGAATTTTGGAAGGAAGGAATTTTGGGAAGAAGGAATTTTGGAAGGAAGGAATTTTGGAAGGAAGGAATTTTGGAAGGAAGGAA
>VZTZ01028249.1:135515-200946 GCA_013400955.1 Drymodes brunneopygia | reverse complement strand
TTTTGGAAGGAATTTTGGAAGGAATTTTGGAAGGAAGAAGGAAGGAAGGAAGGAAGGAAGGAAGGAAGGAAGGAAGGAAGGAAGGAAGGAAGGAAGGAAGGAAGGACAAACAGAACCAAACCAACCAAAAACCAACCAAAACCCAGCACAACAAACAAAGAAACAAACAAAAAAAAAACCCAAAAAAACAACCCCCACAACCCTATATGAATGTTGGATATCAACATCTATATTAATGGTGATAATTTGGGATTAGAAGAAAAATATATAAAAAATTAATACAGTCAAAATAGTAATGTCTCTGATTTTGTTGTCTCCACACAGATACAATCAATTTTCATGTCCCAGCTGAATAGGAGGCTTAACTGCCACAACAGAGATTTTGATTGGACTTTAGGAAAGTTGGAACAGGTTGCCCAAAGAATATTATGAGTCTCCAAGACAGAAGGCTTTTGAGGGCAGCCTGAAAATGCACCTGACAGCCAAGAGCTAGGTAAGTCTGATCGTGCTATGAAGTAAAAGTGGATAGTCTATAGTTCTTTTCCAGCTGGACTGTACAACAGTGTGCCGTTTACCTTTGATGTGCTCAATGCTGGCCTGAGAATGCCATGGGACAGCTCCAGCTTAGTCCGTGAGAAATGCTATGTTTCTTTGTTTGCTTGCTATTTAATTTCAGCTTTTTTTTGGAATAAACCCAGATTTTAGAAAGCTTCCCACGAAGTTCAAAACCTATTATTGAGTCAGATTTAGTGCAGAGCTTATGTCTGACACCTTCCAGAGTAATGGCATTCCAGAGTCTCATTACATTGAAGTTTCAGAAACACTTCAGAAATCTTCCCAAAACCACAGTTGCCTTGACTCCATTTTCCCAGCAACAACACAGCAAATAGAGCTCTTGTTGCTATTTAAGAACTCTAGAGATAGTGTGACAGGAAATCAAGAAGTTTATGACTAACAAAATGTCATCCTAGCCACAGAAAAGGACAAACAAAACAAATCAACAGCAAAAGCAATCTTTAGGTATTAGAGAAGCAGTTTGCAAAGTTACATTTTAAAAAAAGGAAAAGCAGCAGAAAAAGACAGGACAGTGTAACTCCAAATACAAGTTTGTGCTGTTCTTTGTTCTGTGAGTTAATGATGGCCTGCGTATTAGAAGCCCATGTTACTATCTTAGTTCTGGTAGTGATGCTTGTGTCAATGAACTGCTACTCTGCTAAGAAAAGTAGCATCTTTAATTATTTTTGAGGGCTGTAATTCTTCATTTTAATCAGAAAAAAAAATCAAACTTTCCCCCAGAATTCAACTTTAAAGGCATTATAAAATCGATCAAAATAAACATCCATTAGTTACACCAAAGGCTTCATTTTGCTTCTCTTAGGCAAAATAAATCAAAAGAAGGTGATACAGATTTGATATCTAATTCTCAGACTTCACAATAGAGATGAAAAAGAGTTCAGAGAATAAACCTTGATGTTTGTTTGCAGATATGTTACTAAGCCATCTCTCTTTTCACAGAGATAAAATTTGTAAACTGCTTCTATTATGTCCCTGTATAGAGAGATACATGTAGACACAGAGATGCGTCATATGCTTTTCTAAGAAAACAGTGTTCTAGGATCTTTCAAAGGCTGGTGATGAATGCTAATATGCCTAATGATAGCAATATGCACCCTGAATCAGGATGGCAATTGTGTACTTGGCTTTTAAATTCACCTTGTTAGTCTTATATGCCTGTTTTTATCTTGGGGACACTAATACACACGTGTAAATAAATAGAAATGATGGTTATATACAGCCTTCCATTCTAACACAGAATGTTATTTCTTAATTCAAGATGTATAACTCTACTAAATATAATATAAAACATGTGCAGAGAATATTAGGCACAGAATATCATTAAAAGCCTGTATCAAAGAATCCAGTGGCAAAAATCTTTCCTCTGCTCTTTGGTTTTGACCTCTGAAGGTGTCATAAAGACAGATACCATTCTGATCCTGCACATACTGATTTGAAAAGAGGAGCATAAAAAATATTTTCCACCTTTATGGGGTTTCCACCTTTAGAGTAATAACAAGCAGGGTGTTCCGAAGCCAACAAGGAAAACTGCTTCTCTAAAAGCAGCTATTGTCTTAGAAGGTGTGATGATATGAAGGGTTATCCATCCTACAACTGTGTATTTCATACCTTTTTTCATACTGAAATACATAAAGACACGGAGGCTTTACACTCTAAGAGAGACCCAACCACTCTGAAACTAATGGACAAATCAAACTGAGCCCAGAAATGGGCCCAGAGGGAGCCCAGGAAAGCAACAGACATCAGTTTCACTTTAAATATGATCCATGTCACAGAGTTTGGAGTCACCTAGATGTGCCCAGTGAGAGTCCAAGATCTCATAAAAGGCTTGTGCAGATAAATTGGCCTGTTCAAGAAAATAAAAGTATGTACAGCACAGGAATTTCTCAGAAAGAGAGGTGCCATCTTGGATAAAATTAAGTCCTTTTTGAAATCAAAAAGACGTAATAAAGCATAGAACATCAGAACATCACCATTTCAAGCAGCCAATAGAAGCTGTTAATTTCTATATTTCACCTGGGGCAGCCAAGTGGTGATGATGTTTTCTGTTCTTTCAGACCAATTTTTTTAAAAATTGCTTTCCTGTTCTTGGAGTTGGAACAGCCAATAGTAGGCAGTGATCCTTACTTTCTCGGGACGTTTTACCCTTTATTGCAAATTAATTTTTAAAAATTACTTTAAAACTATTAGTTGTCATTCCAGTTCCTTGCTTTGACTATTAGGCTGTGTTCAGTTTCTAGGCACTCAGCTGTACTTCAAAGATGCACATTTTCTTCAAAAGTGCTTCTGGTTCCCAGATCCAGCTCCCATGCTCACAGTTCCCAGGCTGGCAGGCAATTTCTCCATCAGTATTTCAGAGAGCATTTCTTTCTGGTCAGTGATCTTCCCCTTCTTACAAGGTTGCCTTTCTGGCTGCTCATGTCCATAGAGAGAGAGGGAAAGGAGGTTTAATTCCAAGATCCATATTATTTATCTTATTTGTGTTCTGGAACTATCTTACTCCTTTCTAAAATTTTCTCAGTCCAGACAGCATTGATAACTTATGACACTAGGAAAAATGCATAAAAACACTTGACAAAATAAACAAGGAGGACCTTAGATTTCATGCACTATTGTTTCATTATGTTTGAATGTCTCTACTGGAAGAGAAAGACTTAAAATTTCAGCCTAACTGGAATCCATTATTCAGTAGTCACCCTTATTAAAATGATAATGCAATGAAAAGACAAAAAATTACATTTTTTGTTATCTCAGGCTTGCTCCTGAGGCCAGAAAAATAATCATAAGGAAAGAGGAGGGTTGGATTGTGCCTCATGTATATAACTGTAGAGCAAAAAATGTGAATTGGAATGAGAGTGCAGTAGCACACAAGATTTTGCATTATTGGAAGTCATCCTATATAGCTGCCAATAACTTCCCACCAAATAGGAAAAATATCTTATAGTTAAGCACACCATTAAGATGCTTATGATAACATTTAGATTCTCAGTGATATACTTACCCTCAGTATATGTCGATATTTCATTTTCTCTGAACTCTGAAAGGACTTTTCAGAACCCTTTTCAGATTTGCTTAGAAATGTGTTTGTGTCTAAAATCTGCCATGTCTTTCCCTCAAATAGAAATTTTGGGCTATTAAATTATGCAAGTAAAGTTAAAAAGACTCTGTACTGCTACTGTTTGTCTTCTAAAAAAGAAAGACCACAAAAATGAATAGTTGCTGATTAACAGTGTAAGTTTGATCTTTCAGAGAAAAAATTGTACTGTTTTTGAAAAATATGTTATCAGCAAATCTTAGGACCAGTAGCTGTAGTAGTATTTCTTTAAAAGACAAAACTATAATGACAAGAAAGCCAATTGGTTGTCACTGGTATATGGAAGGAGTAGGGCCTTTTACACTCTGGAGAATGGTGAATATTACTACTACTGTTATCTGCTGTTTTAGATTGGGTTGTTTTTCATCTTTGGGTTTGGGGGTGTTTGTTTCTTTGTTTATTTTTTCATTTAATATTGCCTGTGAAAAATTGTCTCAAGTTGCATGTGAGTTTGACAGTCTTCAGATGACATGAATTTGGGTGGGAGAGTTGATCTGCTGGAGGGTAGGAAGGTTCTGCAGGGGGATATGGACAGGCTGGATCCTTAAACCAAGGCCAGTTGCATGAGGTTCAACAGTGCCAAGTACCAGATTCTGCACTTGGGTCACAACAGCCTCAGGCAGTGCTACAGACTGGAGAATGAGTGAGTGGAAAATGGCCCAGCAGAGAAGGACCTGGGGATGTTGGTCAACAGCCTACTGAATATGAGCCAGCAGCGTGCCCAGGTGGCCAAAAAAGTCAATGATATCCTGATCTGTATCAGCAATAATGTAGCCAGAAGGAGCAGGGCAGTGATTGTCCCCCTGTACCAAACACTGGCAAGGCCACACCTCAAGTGCTCTGCTCTGTTTTGGGCCCCTCACCACAGGAAAGACACTGAGGTACTGGAGTGTGTCCAGGGAAGGGCAATGGAGCTGGTGAAGGGTCTGGAGCACAAGTCATGTGTCTGACAGAGCTGAGATTATTTAGGTTGGAGATAAGAAGACTCAGGGGGAATTCCTCTCTATTCCTCTCTGCCACTACCTGAAATGAAATTGTAGCCAAGTGGGGTATGGTCCCTTCTCCCAAGTAACAAGTGAAAGTGACAAGGCAAGAGGCAATGGCCTCAAGCTGTTCCAGGGGAAGTTTAGATGGGATGTTAGGAATAATTTCTTCTCTGTGAGGGCTGTCTTTTAGAATGGGCTGCCCTAGGAAGTGGTTGAGTCACCATCCATGGAGGTATTTAAAAAATGGGTAGAGGTGGCACTTAGGGATATGGCAGTGTCAGGTTAATTGTTGGACTCAATGATCTTAAAGATCTTTTCAAACCTGAAGGATTCTATAATTCTTTCAGGTAATTAAAAATGTGAATATACTCAAAAAATTCTCAAATTATCTGACAAATTGCATATACTTGAACTATTAAAAAGAACCTGCAGTAGGCTGCCTGTTATTCTCCACATTTAATGCAGATCTCACCTCTCATGCATCAGTTTGGAGATCCACTACAAGTTTATTTGTATCACTGATTCTCTGAGGATTACAGGATATATTTTTGACATCAATATAACTTATATCAATGTTTACTGAAGGTTAATTATTTGTGGAAATAGGAATGATATCATAATTTATTCTGGGCCTGGTTCAACCACTTTTCTGCCTTCAAAGCCAAAGCCAGAGAGAAGCCCCAGTAAATCAGTTAAGTCCCTCATAAATAATATAGTATTGATCTTGAATGGGAATGGAAAAATCAAGTTCCCTGCTGTCAAATTCCCTTGCGACTATTCTGATTTCACCCTTACATTTTGCCTACTTCTTTAATAATGGCATTTGCTATTGAAGATTCTACCAATACATTCATACCAGAGTCAGATGGGATTGCTTATGAATGCTACAAATGAGAAACGCTAAAGCTACTTCTCTTCCTTCTTATCAGAAAGTGCAATTTCAACACTACAAAGGAAGATATTGTGAACTATGTTGTTTTCAGATCCTTTGAAATGTTTGTATCTTATTCTGAGTCTCTTTGAGAAAATCACATGTCAGAAAAAGAAGGAAAAAGCTACAGCTACCTACTGTGTTTTATTAATATAGAATCAGCCTTAAGTAGAATTGAAAAAGACACAAACAGTTCTGAATGGAAGTAGAAAAGAACAACAGCAAAAAGCTTGCAAGAAGAAATTACTATAAATCTTGTGGTTTGTTTCTGGTTTGCTCTTTTACCCAAAGCAAAGTATTTCATATTTTATTTTCCTCTGATTTCAACTGAAACAATGAAGTTGATGTCTTAAAGGTAATACTAAATTCTGCAATGCTAAACTATTATCAGGAAACATGGGATATAATGAGGGCCAGTTTTGGTTCTCAACACATCTACTGAAGCCTGTCAGCTGGAAGCTTGAGTTAGAATTTTAGGGTATATTAATTATATTTATAATACTGATTTCATATTTTGTGAAACTGAATATTTATAGAACAGGAAATAATAAATTAGAAAATTGGTTTTCAATGTGAATTCAAAGATGTTTACATAATTTTGAATAGCATTACATATGCATATATATCTATTTTCACATACATGCCTAGAAAATGACAAAATTCCTACTTCCACTGGGAACACAGTAGTCTCTATGAATTTAACTGTTTACATGCTGATGAAAATTTCCAGGAGACATTTTTATTATATCATTTTTACTATGCATATCTCTTCAACCTCAGCAGAATTTGCTGCTAATATTTAGCATAGTCTTAATTTTCTCTGGTAAATCTTCCTCTAAATCCCTATGAGCAACTGAGTGTAAAAGCTTCACCAACTCATGAGGCTCTAATTATTTCAGTTTCATTTAATTTTTAGTAAAGCAGATAGAGAGCAAACTAATTTATTTAATTTCCAGTCTTTTCAGTTTGACACAACTCTAATTCATGCTTGTATTTGAAGTAGCATTCTTTTTACTGAAGAGTCATTTTCATAGCAAAAGAACATTCATGCTCAGAAATAACAATCATGAGAGAAAGCCCTATTGCCCATGATAAGTTTTACTTACAAGATTTTTCTCCCAGTTTCTCATATATGTTCATCTGCTTTTAACAAGATGCATAATGCTTAATGTCTGTGCTGGTATAATAAAGTCAGCAGATAAACTGCAGGCTGTAAATTTAAGCAAAATTAGAATGTGAAAATACTCATAGTAGTACTTCAACAACAAAGTATAGCAGAAAGATCCTTCCTTTCCACTTTTTCAGGAACTTTGATAAATAAGATCTACATTTAAGAAATTCTATTTTTAGTCTCCCTCCAAATTTTTGTTTACATCTGAGAATGTAGTGCTACCTGTAATTCTCAGGACACAAGATTTATGCGGACAGTCAGTGCTAAGAATCTAAGCTGAGTGTGATGAATTATTTTGCCTTAGGAGCAACTGGCTCATAAAATGGCACATCTGCTTCTGATATAGCCACACCCATTGTGATAACAGCCTAAACAGGTGAAAGTCCCATAGCTAGTACTAAAGGTAGAGCAGTAAATTAGAGATCAAAATAAAAGCCCTGTCAATCTCACTTTGAGATTGGATTATCTATTACTTGAAATGAAGAAAGATTTTTGGCTATAGAGATTACCAGGAAAAAAATACTATGAACTTTAAATTTAAATGTCAAAATCAAATGTCTACCTTGTAGACACTGACAAGTGGAAAACCCTTAGGTGCCCATCACAGTCCATGGAAAGTGGCAGACAATCCTATGTCAAACATGGCTTCTTTTACCAAGTTAATTCTGCTATTTCAGAATTGATGTCAGCTACCATTTGAGATCCCATAGGAGACTTCTGACATCCACTCAGGGTTTGCAGGTAAAGCAACCAAGACAAATTACTTACTTAATTGGCAGCTAAAGCTCAGGTGGGATATCACAGAGAACATTTAATGTCGTTAGACACCTATACAGAAGTAACTGAATTATCTTGAGGTGTCTATATGAGGAGGAGATTAACTAAGTCTTACAATAGCTTTTCTCAGGCATTGCAAAGGGAGTCTGTGGTGATTAACTCAAGTAAAGATATCTGCCATGTAGGTGTCTACATCTAATTGGTAAATTACACCTTTTTTTTACCCTGGAGGGAGAAGATAGTGATTACTAGGAAATGAATATGTAAAATGTGAAAGTAAAAGAGAGGTGGGGGTGTATAAATCTAAGGGTGGAATAAGTTTGAGAGTAAAAGTACTACATTTATGTGTCTCTAGGTTAGTTAGATATCTAAGCTCTCTATATAGTTGATGAACTTCGAGTTATTGAAGTAAATGCAGTCCAGACCATCAACGTTGTTATTTAGGTCTCTTTGAAGTATACACATAAAATACTATTCAATTCCTGAAATTTTTGCACCCAGAGCTCTTTAAGTCTTATTCTAGACATCTTCATAGGTCTGGCAGACAAAACAGGTCTAACAGGAAACTATCACACTTCTGCAGCTGAAGACCAGAAACTTTAGGTTCACATAATTGCATTCTGCCTAAAGCTGACCGTACTGGCAAATATAGAATTCAGTTGGGACAGATTGTTATTCCAAGTTAGTTGTAATTCACCACTTAATTATTTGCAAATTTAATCACTTGAGTCTATATTGCACTACAAGAATATGATATAACACCATAAAGCCCTGTAGAATATAATCTGATGAAGTGAACGGCATGCTAAATTTGGTATCAGCAATTCTAACTTTTATGTTGCTGTCTGCAAACATATAAGTAATTAATTATTAAAGAAAGTGTTGGTTCAATAAATTTCAAAAATATACCAAAATACCTAAGCCTTCAGTTAGCAAAGGTGTGCTCTAAAGACTCCATATAGCTTAATTTTGCTCCAGATAGAAGCTTTGACAATAACTGGCATTAGCATATGTGTTTGTGATGAGATGCTCTTTTTATCCTTCACATGTGCCCTCTTTATTACTTTAATTTTCTCAAGTATTTTCACAATGTTTATACAACCTAGCTTTGAAGTTTTTTTTCACATTCAATAGCTAAGGCTTTTGGAAAATGGTGACACCACTAATGATGTTAGAACACTAGCCTGGTCTTGAAGGCCAGGACTTTTGTACTTGTATTTTTTGCACCGGATAAATTGAAACTGCTCGTCTTCTGTTAGCTTTATTGCTTATTCTTCTTGCCTATATCATCTGGAAATAACTTTAGGCTGTATATGTACTTAATGAAGAATCAATATCCCCAGGTCTACTGTAATTTTATCCTTTTATGCAAGGCCTATAAGTTTATAAACATCCATCCTTCTTGCTTTCCAGTAACTCACTTTTCCTACTTAATAGTATGAAACATACTGAACATACACTAAATTATACACAACTAAATAAAATGTTTACACTTTTCATGGAGACAGACAGGAAATCAAGTTTTCAAATAATATTGTATTTCACTATATAATACCCCCTATTAATAAGAATACTCTTTTGAGTTAAATGCAGCTTGCATGTTTTTGTCTCATTACTTTGGTTGCAAAATGGTATACTGCCCCTTGTCTACAGACTTACTGGAGACCTAGCAGGTGATGACAGGTGAATTTCATGCCAGAATTATAAATTGCATAATTCTGCAACAGCATGATTCTGGGAGAATCAACTAGTTTTTGTGGGCACAGTAGCTACAGATTTTTCTGGTTTTTGTTTCGCTTTATTTATTTCATTTGGATTTGTGTCATGGCTTTGATTTTCACTATTTATTTTTTAAATGTATTTGTGATAAAAATGACAGGTCTTTTTTCTGCCTTATAATTAAAATATAGAGAGTAATCTGAAATGTAAGATCTTTTAAACAGACCTTGAACACATTTTCTTTACATTTCAGTGGTTTTCTGGTTCTTGGAGAGTCTCTTGACAGCTGTCACTGAAGGAGATAAAGAGTGCTACTTATTTTTATTTGGTGATTATCTTAGCTGACATATCTTGTCATCTCACACATGGCCAGGAGTCAAAGAAAACAGGCCAAAATGCACTTTTTCTCATTAGGCAAATCCTGTCTATGCTGAGTTTAGAGCTTCTTAAATCATTTTATTAGGCACTTTGACGTAGAATGCCTATATCATGAAAAACTACTCTACTGCAGGTGCTGGAGGGGAAAAAAATTTGAGATGTTACTTGAAAGTGTATTGAGCTCAATCTTACAATGACAAGTTTTGTCAATCCCGTATTTACTATTATCATCTTGATTTCCCTGACTTTGTGAAACACATCAAGTAGACTTTAAAATGTGGTTAAAATGCAATAAAGAGTCAGCTTTGCCACATCCATCACCATGGACTGTGTCTGATGAAATCAGTCAGTCTCTCTGCTGCAGGACCTTAAGAGTTGTGCCAACAAATAGGAACACAAAGACAAATAGTACAATAAATAAAAAAAGAAATGCATGTTGGTGACTTTAGGAGCTGTAGCTGTTATTATGAACAAAACCACACATATCTGTTTAAAGAAAGATAGTTTAAACAACCATAAAAAAATGCCAGAAGTCTTAAAATGGGAGGGGGACTCAACTGTCCAAAGCAGTGTTTGCTAGAAGAAAATATTTGTAAGGTTGATTCTAACCTGTTGCAACAGTACTAAATTGTGTGACAGTTTTTAAATTAAGTTAGTTGCTCCTTTTCATAATATCCATCTTTCATAACTTTCACTTTACTACTGAAACAATTCACCATCAGATATCAAATAGCTACATTCAGATCACAGATTATCATCCAGACATGACATTTGTTTTATTAAATTGAGAAGATTCTGATGCTAAATACTCACAAAACTCTTCAGTGAGGGTGGGAATAATTTCACTTTTTTTTAAATGTCTGGATTTGAACTAGTTGCCCAAACTAGCCATGACAGATAAGATAGGTCTACCTATGAGTTACAGAATCACAAAATCAATTAGGTTGGGAAAGATCTTTGAGATCATCGAGCCACTATGTCAACTAGACCATGGCATTTCCTTTCAGGTAGTTGTAGAGAGCAATAAAGTCACCCTTGAGCCTTCCCTTCTCCAGGATAAACACCTCCAGCTCCCTCAGCCTCTCCTCATAAGTGATGCCCTCCAGACCCTTCACCAGTTTTGTTGCCATTCTCTGGACCTGCTCTAGCATCTCAATGTCCTTCCTGAATTGAGGAACTCAGAACTGGACACAACATTTGAGGTGTGGTCTCACCAGTGGGAGGGGGATGACCCCTTCCCTGGTCCTGCTGGCCACACTATTGCTCATACAGGCCAGGATGCCATTGGCCTTCTTGGCCACCTGGGCACACTTCTTGATCATATTCAATGGCTTCTCGATCATGTTCAGGTCCACCAGCATCTACAGGTCCTTTTCTGCTGGGCCAATTTCCAACCAGTCATACTTCAGTCTGTGGCATTTCCTGGGGCTTCTGTGACTAAAGTGCAGGACCTGGCATCCGGCATTGATGAACCTGATACTGTTGTTCTCAGCCCATCAATGCAGCCTGGTCACGCTCCTCTGCAGAGCCTTCCTACCCTCCGGCAGACCAATACATTGACCCCACTTGTAGTCTGTGAATTTGCTAATGGCAGACTCATCCATATAATCAAGGAAGATATTAAACAGGACTAGGCCCAACACTGATCCCTAGGGGACACCACTTGTGCCTGGTGTCCAACTGGATGCAGCACCTTTCACCACTACTCTCTGGACCTGGCCATCCAAAGAGTGAAGTGTGCAACTGTCCAAGCCATGGGCTGAGAGGTTTTACAAGAGTGCATTATAGGAGGCAGTGTCAAAGGCTTTGCTGAAATCACTGAGTCTGAACAAATGTTGTCATCTGCTTTAGGTGGTGATGACTTGCACTGTGAACTGAACTTTTCAAACAATATTATTAGACTCTGCTCACAACAGAGCAATTGTAGTGACTGCTGAGGGATACTTCACCACACCATAATTATTGTAGGTCCTATTCAGGTAGAATTTCATATGTTTTTCTTATCTACTAGTTTCAACATCTTGATGGTGTACAGCTTTTAGAAAATAATTTTTTTAGATTGCATGTAATCTTAGCCTGGGTGCCTTCTGCTGTTTTGTTTGTGCAGTTATCAACCATATGTCACTAAATTATACATTTTTCCTTTCAGAGCAAACTGGTCATGATGTCAAAAGCATTCAGATTCACTGATGAGAAGTAATATTATAAAAGTACAAGGAATACAGCCAATTTCTAAGAAGCAATTTTGTCAGAATTGCAAGATAACATTAATTTCTTAGTAGTTTTCATACCAAAGTCAGGAAAGAACAGTGCTGACCCATATTATACGTGATCTACTAGGACAGAAGACGCATGTGTGCCTGTCCAAGTTAAACTTCTGGTTGGATGGATATGAGAGGTCTTTCCCTGTGCAGCTGCACTCCCATTTTGAGTGTGGTAAGCAGCATTTAGACCTGTGTGTGTAACTGTCTGCGTCAGTTTAGACAGACAAACCTTTTGTACCAGTGAAGTCTTTGATGAGAAGATTGAATACTTTGGACTATAAATTTACATGTCGTTCTAACTACAGAATGATATCAGCTGTTGAAAACTTGGAGGACATGGACAGTCTTGTCGTAGATATTTGACTGAAAATAGAGTGTGAAGCTCTCCAGAACCTACCACCATCCATCAGACACATATTTAGAAATTTCTAAAAATTAAGAAAATAGGACAAAGATTTCATTTTACTTCTTCATTTAAATTTGCAAGACAAGTGCTTGGACGAGGTCTCAGTTTCCATCAGCCTCAATCTCACAATTAATTATTCTAAATCTGTTCCTGGATAAAAGCATAGTCACTCTCTTGATTCATATATTCAAGTTGTCCAACTGCCCCACTTCAGTGATGCTGAGTCACATTCTACCAAGACAAGTGACAGGTATGTTATCTCCAACTTTCCAGAGAAGTATCCATATACTTATGCATCTGTAAATGCATAAGAATAGAACAAATAAAACATTTTTAAAATGAGAAGTAATGGAATACATAATTAAATTTCAAATGATGATAGAAAATAAATAAATAAAAGTTAAAGTTTGGTTTGGTATCTCGCACTGTACAAGGCTGTAGAACACATATTAACATATTGGTGGATTACTTCAGGAGAACAGAGAAGCAGAATTAGGGAAAGTGGGTGCATGAACAAGACACCCAAGGACACATCCTGAGGTGTCCACCAATGAGCCCAGCGAAAATCCTGTCCTGTGCAAAGAAGATCCAAAACATGATCAGAGAGGCCCTAGAAAGCAAAAGCAATTGTTACAACAAAAAAATGATGATTAGGAAAGCTGGACTGATTTTATATTGCTGAAAGCATCTCATTGACAAAGGTTTATGGGGAATACAAGGACTCTTAAATACAAAGTGCTTTTCTGAACCTGGTGAACCAGTGTCTGTTTCTCCCGTGAGGTAGGAAATTACATCTTGAAAGTGACTTCCCTGTTACTGCAAACCTCTGCAGAGTGTGAGGCTGTTGGACACAATGAGGATGTTTCCCAGGGGGGTGTCTACATGCTGCACTTCCAAACCTTAATGACTGGTTTGAAAACTCAGCTTTAGAGCCCATCCTCAAAAATAGCAGAGGTAGTAAAGGAGGTTGCCCCATGGCTTCTTTAGAGAATATTCAGCACTGGCAATGGCCTGCAGAGAGGTGATATGTAGAAGAGTACAGATCTCTTAGTTGAGGGCAGGTAGCACTGTATGCAGCTTATGAAACACCTAAACAGGGTGTAGAGCAAATTTGTAACCATTTATATCAGTTGTTTGAACCTTGTGGTTTTGCTCAGTTCCATCCTGCAACTGTTCGTGTGTGTGACTCTTTGTTGCAAAAGTTTCAGCAGTCAGTGGGTTAGTACTGTCCTGCAAAATAAAAGCAAACTGTATTTTGTTCAGACTTCCTGATTTTGCAAATATGCGAAATCCATTGGGGATGGGATATGGCGACCCTGCGATCTCTACCTGATCCAAAATCATAGACAAAAAGCCATACTGTTCAGTTGACTTAAACAACAGCAACAACCTCTGTTTTGCTGTCACAGATATTACTGCAGGAATGGATCTGAAAAATGCAGAATTGATAAGCGAAATGGTGAACATTGCTCTGTCTCTCTAAACTTGTGCCCCTTGCTCGAAGTTGCTTTAAAAGCACAAGTTATTTTGGAACTTGTTTTATCTTTCAATCCAATGGCCAAGAATATTTTACTAATATGATTATCACCTTGGAGTTGTACTTAACACTGCCATCATGTTTGGGGAACCACTGCACATTAGCCACATCTGCTTCACACTGTGCACCCATGTCTTACACAGTCACCTTATTTCAAGTGCTTTCTTACAGTAGTGTGCAAGATGTAAGCATCCTGAATTGCAAACTAGGTTGACACTTGGCATCAGTTCAGACCAGCAATTTATATTTTAGCAGCCTTGAAAGGGGACTTATGCCCTCAGAACTTCCAACTTTTAATTTTAGGGCTTTTTTTTCTTTTTTATTTTTATCTTCTGTGTAATCATTTAGCTTTCAATGACAATGCAAGTTCATCATCTGTATTCAAGGAGCACAAAGTAAATTTTCTCCCTTCCTTCTTCTTAGACATACTAATCAGTTTCCATAGAATAGAAATGTGGCCAGAAACCCTAATTTGATGTCCCATACAAGTTCACTTCTCTTTTAACGGAAAGCTATGAATATATATACGTCTAGAAATATAAAATAAATTAATAGATTAGATATTCCACGTGTTTCCAAACAAATAAAAGAGATCTAAAATCTTGTAGAAAACATAGAGAAATTAATAAATCATGCAGCCTGAAATCTCAAGTGATTACATTAGACCATAATATAATTTTGTCAGATGCCTAAGTATTTTCGTTTTTCTAATGAACACATAACAGATGACATAGGAATAGCCAGATTCTGGAAAGGACTTGGAGAAGCAGCAATGACTCTAAAGGGCATGCCACCCCTGTATACAGCTGTGGCTGTAGTAACTGTAGATAGTGTGCTTGACCTGGCTGTCCCTATCCGCTGGTCCTAGAGCTGGGTGGATATAAACAGCCCTGAACAGAGGGGAATGATGCATTAACCATAGTCCCAGTGGCTGATCAAGGCACTCCTGACAGTCATCTTGCTTGGCACTATGCTGGAAAAATCTGCAACATGATGTCACATATCAGAAAAAGTATTCCATAAAATATATTAAAATAAAGAGAGGTAGTGAGCCTTGTGGGAAGTTTCATGAAAAGTTTTCAAGAGAAAAGGGACAGAGTACCAAAAAATTGTAATTTCATTTCTAGAAAACTCATTTTTCTTAGTGCTTTTTATCAGTAAGCAAAAGAATCTCCAAAATGGATGGTTCAGTGATAACCTATTTAAGATCACTGCATGTTTTTAGAGTGCTCCACTTCCAGATGTTATTCACTAACAGGGTTATGTGACTAATGTGGAAGAGATTCTGAGAGCAATCTTATTAGGTCTACTGGGAATAACATCTAATTTTATCATTTACTCTTAATGACAGAAAGCTACAAAGCATAAGGAAAATTTTTTGTGGAGAAATGTAAACTGGCTTCAACAGTAAGAACTGCAAGATGAATTAATATTCATAATTTCAGGTGATTTTCATAATACTTCTAAAGGTACATTAAAGCAAAAACAGCTTATGTGAGCCAGTGTCCCTAACTTCAGACATCCTTCTTATGTCTAAAAGGTTAGATACCTGCAACAAGTACTTTATTCTGCATATAGCCAATAAAGACAGGCTGACAGAGGGAAATGGTCTCAGCCTAAATCAGGAGTAGCTCTTGAAAAATGTCTGCTGTCCCTCATACACTGAACAAGAATCCCAAACTATACAGTAATAAGTAAAACAGAACCATTAATTGCTTTCCAATAAACCAGGATAAACAATTATTGTTTTTGCCAATTTTCCCTTGGAGGAAGTTGTCTTTATCATTACTGTGTCATTTGACAGCCTCTTTGGTCAGGTGGTGCTCCTTTGCCTCCAGTTATGACTTTTTGTAGTGATTGGGTGGGGTTTTTTTCCGGCTTGGTCATCTGAAACTATTTAGAATTTTAGGGCAATTTACTTGCATTTTGGCTTTATGCCATGACGTTCTGAAAATGAAATAATCCTAGGACCTTGCCTGAACATTGTTTGGAGAAGGCTGGTTGGAACTGTTCGAAACAGTCGAACTTGAGCTAAGAGCTACAATTAGGCATGCAGAGATTGATTTCTCTTTTTGTTCCTCTTTCATCATGAGTACAGCTTAAAGTAAGCACTTTTTTGTTATAGCCTTTTTCCTCCACAAAAATAAGTAAACAGATAGAAATTCAGCATGTAAATTAGCTGGAGTGCATCCCACCTCCTAAATTTTGAAGAGATATCCTCTTTTTATGCAGTTTCTGAATTGATCCCTGTTCTTAAAGATAATTTCAAGTATTTGGGACTATAGGTTTAAAACAGAGTTATGCTGCATATTTAAATTCCATTTTGTAGTCCTTTGCTTATTGTAAACAGCAGAATTTAATTTAGTGGCAAAATAATCTAACAAGCTGTTTTGGGAATGAAACTGTTTTAGGATAGATGATATTGAGGTCAACGTTCCTCAGATGGAATATTGAAAAGCTGCCTAATCAATAAAGAAATAATTAAAAGAATGCACCACACAGATGCTATTTGGTGGGGTTGATTTAGAGCTTGTGAATCTACCCAAACACTCATCCATGTGCACACATCAAGTTTAAATGTGCATGAGTAGGTCTTCCGCAATGTATTTTATCAGCACAGATTGTTTATCCAGTAGAGAACATCTGTGATGGTGGAGGAGAAGAGGAAATTAAGGAAGTATGCCACGTCCACTCTATATTCACTTACTTAGAAGTTTTTAGGAATCTTCTTCCACCAGAGAAAAGCCCAGTAGTTAAGAGTCTCTGCACTCTCCAGAATAACCCAAGAGTAACCAATTCACTTTCACTGCTGTTAAAATAATTTTTGCATGGCCCAGTAAAGCATTTTGCAATTTCTGTCCATTGTATTCAGTGATCATGACAAGTCTATATAGTTGCTCTAACTGAAGGCTTAAAAGTGAATTCATTTTTCTCTGCATTGTCCATGGACACAAAAAACTCCTAAATACAACATTAAAGCCTTTTTAGCTCAAATTTCTTCTACATTACATGTTTTAAAAATCTTGGGGGTTTGTTTGGTGTGCCATCCTATACAGGCAGGGAATGGGATGAGTATACTGTCAATTTTGAGGTCAGTATATAACTATGTAGAAAAATTTGAACTTGCCTCTCAGATATTACGTTGTTGAAGTTCTCAGCAAAATAATGCTGTGGGGAAAAATCTTATTTTCAAAGCTATTTGAGTGTTTGTTCATGCTCTGGTGGCACAAGAAATCTATTTAAATTTAAATGATGAAATGCTAGCAGGCATGCCCATTGGCATTAAACACGGGACAAATAAAGGCAGTAAATTTTGAATGTCTGCATTAAGACAAAAATTATGCTATACCTTCATCTTTTATACTTGCTTATATGTTATGTTATATATACATGAGTACATGGGGGTTTTTTGCACAAACACAAAATCATTTTATATATATATATATATATATTATCTCCTTGTGGCGGTTTTTTGGTTTGTTTGGGTTTCTTTAAATAATTAGTTCTGCATATCCTCCATCCAAAATTCCTCAAGAATTAGTTTAATTGGTGTCAACATTCAACTGCATCAAGTCAGTAAAATTTCTTTTTCGAAATGCTTATATTTCATTATGAACTTGAGTCAGGAATTTAGAGCAACTATGTTTTTAAGTAAGTTCAAACACTTGTAAGGCCTTTAAACAAGTCAGGGTTAAATTCCAAGCACTCAGGAAGGGCATTTTCTGATTTGTAACTCTTATAAATAAGTAAATTCTCCTGTTGCCACATAATGAACCTTTACAAGCGTCAGCGACTAGAGCATTAATTACATTAACTCTGGTAGGCATTCAAACTTAAAGCTTTATTCCCTTGTCTAGGACTGTCAGGGAGAATATTAGTGTCAGTTTATTAAACGTTTCGTTTAGGCCTGTCTCTGCCATCTTCTCTCTATTCAGCCATTTCTGTTCATAGCCAGTAATCTTTCTGAATTGGAGATAGGCCAGAAGAGACATTATTCATCACTGGGTTTTAATGTGCCAGTGGAACGGCAGTGCAAGGACAGATTGTTATTTCATATTTAATCAGTGAAGTGATCGAGACTTTTTATTCCATATTGTCAATATGGAGGAGCAAGTCTAAAAATAAGGGGAATAGTTTGTGAAGAAAGAATACATAATAGTGTAGGAGAAATTGCCAATAAGGAGATAGGCATGGGGAAGATGATGAATAAAAAAACCTGATAGGAAACTACAAAAGTAAAGCTAGAAACAGAAGATGAAAGGCTGATAGACTTGATTTACATAATGAGAAAGATAGAACCCTGATGGCAGTGATACAAAATATTTGAGAGATATAGGAAAGTTTAATGGAGAGAAATAATTATCTTAAGAAGGATTTTAAATGAAGATTCCCGGAAACCAAAGAATTCAGCTCAGTAATTGTGATCTAAAAGACTATGTTTTGATTTCTAGATAAGATGGCCAAGCACTGACTTCTTGTTTGAGATCACATGCTACCAACTGGTTCTCATGTACAATGTTTAGGGCTAGTGAGCTTTATATCAGATTTTTCTCAAGGATTTTAGGACAACTTCAAAATGGAAATACTTAAGGAACATGGGTGATGAAGTCTGCCTTGTTCAGACTCACTTATTATTTAGCAAGTTAGACTTCCCCAAAAGATGTGGAAGGAATATAAAATACGTTAGAGGGGAAAAAGAACCCAAAAAACCCCAACAATCCCCCCATCAAAAAAACAAGCAAATAAAACAAAATAAAACAAAATAACCTTCCCCCCTCAAAAAAAAAAAAAATTAAATGAAAGGGAAAAGAAAACAGAAAATGTAAAATGAAAATCCAAATATACAATAATAGAGTTCAACGGAAGCAGATTAAGGCTTTCAAAAATAATTTACAAGTACCTTGGGAAATTTGCTGCCATATGGTGAAACACTTTGTATGTTTGCCTCTGTTCTGACATTTGAATGCAAATTGGTAAAGGATGAAGCAGAGTTTCAGCCAGTTCAGATTATGGGACTGGTATCTCTCCACGATATCCAACAATATCAGTTGACATAACCTTATTCTGTTGTCTGCCACCTCTTATCATGCAGGCAGCTGAGGAAGAATGGGATATTCCATATTTTTCGGCATGTATGGCTCCCTTTGATTAATTTCCTTCTGGAGATGCACTTAACTCATGTAGCTCCATTTGATTCTGTAATCCATAATGGTTAACTGACTTTTTAAAAAGACACCTGAGCATCAGCCCTTCTACAAATCAAGACCAGTGATACTCTGAAAAGCTATGTGAAGCTGTGGCATGCTAACAAGGATGAGGCAGAAACAAAAGAGCAAGATATGCTGACATTGATAATAAAACTCTCCCCACCTAAACGAGCAAACAAACAAGTCATGTAATCTTTCTGACTTTTTCTTGAATGATTTGGAAGCATAGAAACTACTCAGTACAACTTATTTTTATATTGACCAAAACCTCTCCCTGGCCATTTGTTGGGCTTTATATACCTTACTCAAGTGCTGGAAGGCTCTGATAAGGACACTGAACTTTATCTTAAAGTAAGATTGTTTCAAGGAATCAGCCTGATTCTGAACAAATCTTCACCTTGTGAGACTGCAGAGTAAGAAGAGAATAGGAGAGTTGCATAAGAAGCAGCTACAGTCTAGCTGACTTCTGTCACTACCTTAGATTTGCATGCTGCTGCTTCTCCTGGAGGCAAAGCTGCAGTCTCCTCTTTCTTTGTTACTGTAGTTCGATACCTAAAAGAAGCAGATGGTTCAAAATAGATCCATCCGCTTTTTCCTGTCATAAATGGAAAAGGTACTTGGATTTAAGTAGAAGACTCACAATATTAAGTCAAGAATTAAGGAAAACTAGAAAAAATGCATTTTGTTTTTTGTATCTTGTCTCTCTCAGATGTTGTGTACCTCTAAACGCATTGAGAAGTTTTAATTCAGTAAACAAAGTTTTCTGTTTATTAAGCACACTTGGTAGAGTATTAGTTGCTACTTATAGTTGTTATGTCTTGAAGTTGCAGCATTGATATATTTTGTTCCTACAAAACCCACACAAATATTTTGGCTTAAAAATTTGTGTAAATATGAGGAAAAAGTATATTTATTATAAAATTAAGAAATGCAATAAGTAAGTTGCATTTCTTTTTCTTGTATCAAAGAGCTGAATATGGCAAAAATATTTGATCATTTTACACAGATATGAAAAATTAAGTATTACATGTTGTTATGGTAGCTTGGCACTTTTTACTTGTTTGTACTTTCCAAGCAACAGATTCCTAAGTGATGAATGCAGTGAGGTCTCATAAAGGGCTTAGACTTTAGTTTGTGTGTTGATGCAAAAGCATTATGCAAAACATGGCCTTAATTGTAGAGGAGGGAACTAAATAACTAAATAGGTATTTACAAAAACAAATCCACAAAACCATGAGGTTGAACAGGAATTATTCTCAATGCAAATATGTTGGAAGTTCTACCTCTCTCACCTAGGACAGCTGACCCAAACTGGCCGAAGTAATATTCCATATCATGTTACGTCATGCTCAGTACATAAACTGTGGGGAAAGCTCTCTGGAGTCCAGGGCTCAGAACAGTGTGGGCAGGTGGTGAGCTATTGCACTATGCACCACTTGTTTTGTATATTATATCCGTTGTATATTACCCTATACAATTTACATCATGCCTGTGTCCCATACTTTTCAATATATCCTGACTGATCACCATGATTTTTCCCTTAGCCTACGGGCTATCCGTTTAAAATTTCTATTGACTTCATTTAGTCAATGACTGTGGTCTCCATCTGTAACAGTAGTCCTTCAGGGCAGGAGAGATAGTGTGTGGTGGTGAATTGTTTTATGCTGCAGACAGTTCTGGTTCTGTCACCGCTGCACTTGGCTGGTTCTATCACTACTATGGTTGCTCTATGAACCATCAAAGGTATTGAAGTAGAAAATCAACCATATTAATAAGTAAAAATTTTGATGAAACTGTGTTTTAAAATGCCTTGCTAGCTCACTTGATTGAGCACAAGGGTCATGGGTTCATGCCCCATGATGGGTGGCAAAAAAGGATGGTGTAATTTATTCTATCAGGCAGCTAAACACCACACAGACATTTGCTCATTCTGCCCCCAACACTGGGACCAGGGAGAGAATCAAAAAAACCAAAAGAATTTTTTTTGGTTGAAATAAAAGTAGAATAAAAAATAAAGAGCAAATAATGATGATTTTATTATTAGTTATTTTTAAATTATAATATACAAAACAAGTGTTGTACAGTGCAATTGCTCAAGACCTGCTGACTGATGTTCCTGAGCAGTGGCCGCCAGACAGCTCTCCCACTAGTTCATGTACTGAGCATGATGTCATATGGTATGGAATATTTCTTTGGTCATTTGATATCAGTCATCTGGCTGTGTCTCCTCCCAGCTTCTTGAAGTCCCAGGCCTCCTTGTTAGTAGAGCAGTGTGAGAAGCTGAAGAGTCCTTGACCAGTGCTCAGCAACAACTGAAACATCAGGATGTTATCAACATTGTTCTCAATCAAAATCAAACACAGCATTGTCACAGCCTCAGGGAATAAAGTTAACTCTATCCCAGCTCAGCAAGGGCAAAAGCAAAACGAGAATGTCACATTACTTTTTCACACTGTGCAAAAAAAGGGGCTCATACTGACTCCATGAAAGTAAGCTTTGGTAATAATAGCAGAATAGAGCACAGCTTTAACACAGCAGGATGACCTGGAAGACTGCAAGGCTGAAACTTGAGAGCCAGTTCAGGAGCACATTTATACTCAAGACTCCTTTTCCTTATTCATTTTCATCTGTGCCCTAATCATATCCTTGTAAAGACTTGGAAACTTAAAAACTTTGTTGCAAGCTGCTGTAATTCCCTTATTCTTCCCTTTTTCCTCAAAAAGCTCAACCCAAAAGTCGGGACACTAGACTTGGGAGGCAAACTACAAAAAATGAAAGAGTCTTATACATACTTGTCCTACTCGAGTCAAACAGAATGTCATGACTCATTTCAGTTTAACTAAAGTTTCATCCAAGGATTGCTCCCACAGGTGGGTGTAGTGTCTCTGAACTCCCTAAGAAGCTGGCAAATGGAGCTTACCCCATCTGAAGGTGCTGTGCACACTTAGAACAGCACAGATGGGTCTAGTAAAAAAAATGCTGTTTTTACTGCAGCTGCTTGTGTGAGAAGAAAGCTGCTGAGCTGAACTACATAAAAAGTTACTTTTTTCTTTCTTTGCAGAATAGCTATTTTAAAAATTGATTTTTTCAATATTTTCTAATGACACATTATTCTTAAGATTAAGCACACTTAGTTTAATGCAATTAAGGTAGAGAATTTAATGATCCTTGGTAGTTTTGATTTTTTAAATTGCTCTTATGACAGTTTTTTAGACCTTTGCCTTTTAAAGCTTTTTTGAGTATGATCAAAACTAAGTTGTACCAAAATGTCATGGAACAGCTGGCATCCTTAGGTTGCAGATGACTGGCACTAAGGATCATCATAGATATGGGAAATGCCATTCTCCTATTTAAAAAGCTCTTGATGTCACATCATTCAAGATTTTATAATGCCAAATTGCAGCACATCATTACATTTGAACAAGAAAGGTTTAATTGTTTGACCATTTTTTTTCTTTTCATGTGTTGTATCATGCTACTGTTCTTAAGATAAAGAACCTTCTGCTGTATATTTTAGATGATATTTTTAAAATCAAAGAAATTACCTCTGTCCAGAATGATACTGGCAAAATATATATTTTTAATGGATAAATGAGATAATTTAAAATTTGGAAGGGATTGCAGAGTTAACCCAAATTCCTTAACAAATGCTAATGAAAAAGAATGGGCTTCACATTTTCTGGACAGTATTGAGAGGAAATCAGATTTCTCCTGTACTAGTTCTCCAACGATGTCTCTGTTTTGTGAGTTTGAGGTCAAAAGTGGGCAAAGTCCTAATAAGTCCCAACTCCTACTTCTAAGTAAGCCAAGTGACAGAGACCCAAACACACCGGAGAAAACTAGGAAATCTAATTCTTTCAGGCATCAGACGTGGACAGACAATAATTTTTAACTGTAACTATACCAGATCTTTATTTCAAGACGCAACATTTTCATATGCTCACAGGTTTCAATAAGTATTCCTTCCAGCAGAAATTCTGTTACTCAGTATTTAATCTTACTGACCTTTTTCCCTTCCTCCCTTCAATCCATGGGAAGTTATGAAGTAAATAAAAAAAAGCTCAAACCAAAACTAAACAATGAACAAGAAAATACAAATTTTGATTTAAAAAGTAACACTGCTAAATGAAATAGTAATAGAAATGTTTTCTTCACATGTATGGATATTTTTCACATGCTAAAATAAGTTTTCCATTTTCAATGTACATATAAATTTCATGAGTGTTTTGGATTCATTTGACATAATGTTTTATAACTTCATACTTTGAAGGTTGATACAATATTCTAATATTGACATCAAATGCATTTCAGACTTTTGAGCAGGCATTTTGAGGAATATTTTTCTATACCTTTTGAGACACGTAGCTGTAGCTGTATATGGTATGAAAAGAAAAACTGAGTTATCTCAAAGGGAAAAAAAAATAAAGAAGAAAATCTTTCTGATCTTCTGTCAAGTCTTTAAACTAAGTTTATAACTTCCTTGCAGACCATCACGTACAGAGCTGTCTGTGCCAGTTTTTATAGATTCTTCTGATAGTCTGTGCAGTGAGTGACCCAAACCTTATTCCCACTCACTTTTTGTTAAAACTAAAATCACTTGTGTGACAAATTCTTTTTATAATCTTGAAAGATCTGGATCATAAATCATGTGGCAGTCAAAGGAAGCACAAAAATTCTATAGCCTACAGCATAACACAATTGCAACACACAAAAAAATTCATCAGACTTAAAGAGAAATAGTGCAACTCAGTCTGCTTTGGGCAGTGTTTTTACAAAAAATTTATGTTCTTCTTCCAAATTATAAATATCATGATCTTACAAAGTACTAACATGAAGGTATTTCAAGATAGTTTGACACAGTGAATGCTTGTAACACAATGAAAAAATGTGTAAAGGTAATTCAACGTGAAAAAAAATTGAAAAAAATGACATTACATTTACTAAATTCCAAAGCTACAGCTACTGTCTAGAAACCAAGAAGTAAAGAATAGACAATGCCCTTGATTTTCCATGTAAAATAGCTTATTTAGGTCATTGATCCACTCAGATTAATATTTTGATTCTGCCCCTGATTAGTAGAAAAATAAGAGAAGATTTTGATTCCCATATTTATGTTAGAATAATTTTACTTATCAAGACAAAGGAAAAAAAGAATCTTTTTTAAATCGTGTTCCTTAGGCTTATTCTATAATTTTAGCTGTCATAGGTAGCAATCAACTATTTGTGAAATTACACCTATATTTATTAGATTTAATTTCTATAAACATATACCTTCTCCAAAACGCTTCTCAGAGACTGGCAATAAGTGACTAAATGCAGCTGTCTTGAGTTTTGTTATTGTTAGAGGTAAAACAGTATTTCCTCATACAATATGCACATATATGACTTAGACTAGTTTGGAACACAGTTTACAGTTTGCATGCAGTGAATTTGCCCTGCATTAACTTTAAATGTGACACACAAAAGTGAAATATGAAAGTATGAAGAAGATAAACTACCAGTTAGCCTCAGCTTTTAATAGCAAACTGTTCCATTGTGGTAGAAGAGAACCATCCAATTCATACAATGAACAAGAGGAGTTGTTATAACTTACTAATCCTGGATCTTCCTATGCAGTTTTTCTATTATTTGTCAACAGAAATGGTACTCCTAAATTATGTAGTCATTTGAAAATTCTACACTTAGAGGATTCTCTCACTGAGGAACCTATTTTAAAATTTCCTTTTGTGTCCTAATAAAGACTTTCAATTGAGTAACTTACTAAGAATAACATAATAACATAATCAAGTGTGCAATGTTGATCTAAAGACCTTGACTATATTTAGATGTCAGATGCTCCTTTGAATGTAAAACTTCAAAGATCATAGACCTAGCATGGATGTTTTACTTTACCTCTGCTCTCCTGTGCTGTGAGCAGAAGGTATATCCAAGAGCAACAACACTGACATGAAATTCTTTCTCCATGATTTGCAGAACTGGATAAATATAGCTGATCAAAATTATATAACGAATTACTGGGTTTTTAAAAAAAAACCCTCAAAAACATTGCTTGAAGAGTATTTCTGCTGATGGTTGGTCTTAGTATTGGTGAGAAGAGATGGCCTAAAACCACTCTCCGTATTCCTATTTATAAAGCTTTATTGACTGCATGTTATATTCTGAAAGTTCAATCACAGATTTTTGCATGCTCAAGATATATTTTTAATCTTATCAATAATGAAGAACCTATGCTTGACTTGCAGTAAGCATCTCATTGTAATACATTTTGCTCTAAAACACAGCATGCTAGTCCATTTGCTTAAGCTAGAGTGCTACAAGAGCTGGGAAACTGGAATAGAGATTAGTTTTGTGCATTAGCAGATACTCTGTGAGAGGCTTTGTTGTTATTATTTTCAAACACAAGGTACTCTACAAGACATAAAGCCAGCACAAATGGAATGTGCTTGGAGTATAATAGAAAATCTGAATCTAGACTATTTTGCTTTTATTTCCCTGAATGATGCTTCACATGGCAAATTGGTATTAATATTTTCTGACTTAATACTGCTTCTACTTCCTGATTTTAAACATCTGATGTAAATTTACTTTCATTTCATTTAGTAGCCCCAGGACAAACTGAAATCTTGCTGCTGCTTATAAAGAGAGAAAGAGAAGAGAACCTGTCCAACAGACTAATGCTAACATGCCGTGAAATCTATAGACACTCTTGCTCCCCGAGGAATAGGTGTGGTGTTGATATCGTGTTTCTGAAATCCTTTTTCTTGAATAAAATTGACAGATATGGTTTGAGCATTACAAGATATTGGGAATGGATTGAGGCAATATTAGACATGCTAACATTAGGGATGATGAAACACTGGAATGTCCTTTTTTGGGGTAGGTCTGAGTACTGCAATAAAAAGAAATGAATAAAGGACAAGCAGTGTTCTCAATTAAAAAATAATTTTCCTTCAGAATTTGTCTCTGACAAATTATTAATTTGCTTCATAAAATTTCCACATAAGTCATTTAGAAGACCGTTTTCCTTTGGTTCTAATTAGTACAGGTTTTGTTCTCTATATTCAATTGTCTTGAGCAAAACCACCTTGAGTAAAATCACTTTGTGACTCCATCACTCTTGAGAGAAAAAGCACCTCTTGAGTAAAAGTCTTGAGTAAAATCTGATCATGTAGATTCTGCCATGCTTTTGGAATCAGTATTCCTCCTAAGCTTTTTATTTCAGTAACTGTCATTTAATTATTCTTTTTATTTTTAGGGAAAATTGATTTTCCCATCTCAGAAACGGAAGGCTTTGGTAATTCAGCATAAAATGTCAATCCTTCAGGATTTTGATAGAACTGCCATTATTTTTAGCCTTGTATATGTGTATGCCATTAGAACTATTCTCACTTTCTCTTGAAAGAAAGTCATCTAAAACTTGTCCCTCACCCTCATATGCAAAAATAAAATTATTTTCATTATACTAGGATTCTATTTTTTCTCAGTTTTGTCTTTATTTTTGTCTAACTCACATTTATATCCTAAAAAGTTTGCAGGTTCTGTACAACAGTTCCAAGATATCCACAGATATCTTGGATATCTAGTGCCATGCTGGTCAGATCACTACCAGTAAAGGCCAGTATCAAGCACTTCACAGAGAAATCAAACTTGATCCCATTATTGTGAAGGTCATCACACTGCACAGAGTTATAAACTCCCAGTAGGTCTGTTCATATATCAGCCCAAGGTAAGCCTATATGAAAGAAAAGCATCATTCTCATTCTAGTACTGATGCACCCATCCCTGCCACCTGAGAAGCCAGGTCTCTGACACTCAGTACCAGTCTGTCAGCCCTCATTCAATCCTTTCAGACCAGTCTATTTGACATCTCGCCCTTCTTTATGTCTTCTTTTTCTGTGGAGTTAAAATTCCCTTCCCATGCAAAAAAGAATGCTGATCTAAATTAAGGCCCATCCACCACACTGTGTTGAACATTAAGACAATAGTAACACCTTGGGCCCCAGGTAAGATGGCCCACACTGTGGGCCATCCTTTATTTGGAAAGAGTAGGACTGAAAGCTCTGGTGAAGATATCCCATGCAGAGCAGAAGGCTCCAATTCAAAGCATTTGTCACATCAGCTTTGGCTTAGCTACCTTGTGTTTTGTACCCAGACTTGATATTTTTCTTTGTACCTATCATGCAGAACCTTGGCATAGGCATGGGCATAAACACAGGAGGTTTGTTCCGGTCTGGTTTTGTTCTAACACAGTTCCCAGCACACCTAGTCATGACAGGATGCAGGAGTTGCATGTGGTATGGGAGAAAGTGCTGAAAGGATCTCTGTAAACGTGCAAGAAGGTTTTCTCAGGATTTCCCCTACATCTGTCAAAGGAGATATGATTATATATCCATAGAACTTTTAAAAGGCCTCCCGAATGGACACATGATCGGAGTCTAATGACTTCCATGGAAACTTTTTAACTTCAGGGTACAGATTCTTTTCTGAATCTATATGGAATTTAGCAAACAGCTTTCTGAGACATTTCTTATGTCCATCAAACCACTTTACCACTTTTTTAATAGTAGCCTTGCTCAGAAAAAGGGTGCTTCAGTTAGTTACTAGGTAGAAGATGGTAGCTACAATTTCCTAGGAATCTAATTAGCGCAAACATAGGAGAGATCACTGCTGGAAAGTGAGACTACAGCCCCTAACCCCCTTCTGGATTTAAATTATAGTTTCTTTCTTTAATTTTAAAAGGGGAGTGGTTGTTACTGTTGTTCTGTATTTGTTTCTGTTTTCTTGTTGGTTTGTTTTGCCAGAAATGGTGGTACTCAATATCTTGTACAAAATGACTGGTTTTATATTGCTGGAGCTGAGATACTAATTCAGAAATTGAGAAAAACAGAGGAGAAGGAGCAGAATTTGAGAGTCCTGTTTTCAAAGTAAATGGGCAACTCATTGGGCTATAAAATTAATGAATCTTCAAATCAACAGTTAATCAAAGTAACTGAAAGTGTACAGACAATTCCTCCAGGCAGGTAGTTGGAACATGTACATTGTAGATGCAGTAGAGAATGAAGGGAAAACTGAGCCCAGGCACTACATATGGGTACCTTATTGTGTAAAACCTGCACAACTTTAGCACCATTAAAAGTGAAATTGCCTGTACCTGCTATTGGCAGGTATTAGGCATTTTAAAAACTGCTGTGAGAAAAGAGTGAAAGAAGATTTCCTTAGACCTGTGATGTGCTGAATTCAATACTTCGATCCTGCACATGCTGAGAACTGGAACCCTAGAGAGCCCCCTTCATTTTTCAGATGCTTGAATATCTAACAGGTTTCAAGAATATGATTATCCAAGACAACAGAATAACACAAATGCCACTGAAACCCTTTGCTGTATCTCAGCAGAAGCCACTGTACTGGATATTTATTTACTGTTGTAGTAACTGTCACTGGAAGAAAAAAATAATAATTACAAAAACTGAATATCACTTTAAGATCCCACATGAAATAGGGGATTGAATATCTGATTTTTACATAATAGAATGTCCTGTAAGTAGTAAATACCACTTAAATGTCAGAAGAGATTGCATTACCAAAATGATTAAATTATAGATAAATGTTTCTCTGATTTAATTATACTTCACAAACAGTCACAACAATCTTGGTTTTGTGGAGAGTCTCATGTTTAGATTTTATGTTACAGGTTAAACTTAATGTAAAGTATTTTCTAAAAAGAGAAGTAAAAAGGGAAGGCTTTTGTAACTTGAATGGGCTTGTACAAAGAAAACTCCTTTTACAAACTGGTTTAAATTAGTTGTGTAACCAAAGCTAGACTAGTTTCCCATCTCAATACATATTTTTAGAAAAGGTAACTTCACTATTATTACTCTTCTCAGCAGCAGATCATCTTTTTCCTGTGTTTTTTCTAACAAAAGTCCCTTTAAGTTCCTTCAATTTTTAAAGACAAAATATGTCAGATGGAACCTCTTGCTCTTTTCCGTCTCAAAACATAGGGCTGCTCTTTAGGTGCTACAAGAAGCTGCTCTAATTATTGTCTACAAGTGTACCATTAGCCTGGTAACAGCAAACTGCCTTTAATTGCTGGAAACAGCTGGGTAATTAATGCTATGCAATTAGTATAAACACTTTATAATCTTCTTTGAATACTCCTGTGACCCTCTTGGGTACCATATCTCACAATCTGAAAACAGAACTGGAGGAGAAGTTGTGAAATCTACTATTAAGGCAGAAAATTTAATTTCTGGCTGACAGAAATTTATACATCCTTCATGATAATCATTCCCAGTGCTTATTATTATGATCATTTATTTAGTTGTAGTTATCATCCATTGTGTCATGTTTGTTCATTGCTGAGAACAAGTAGCTTGTGTCCAAAAATGCTCAGAATATAAGACTTTGATCATAGTCCATAAATCCAGTGATTGGTCCATAAATCTGTGTGCCTGTCTCTATCAAACCTCTGTGGAGACATCTCCAGAACAGATACAGGCAGTTCAGGCTGCAGGAGGAAAGGAAACTGTATGAAGAATGCATGGCATGAGGAAGACTTGAGGAAAAAATTGTGGGTTTTTTTCCTGCCCTAATAATGAAGGAAAGGAACAAATAAAATATAACACTGTCCATAAAGTTACAGTTTACTTTGTAGGCCAGATTTCTACTGATGCTCTCACAACTTTACCTCAGGGTTGTCTGCACTGGATAGTACAGTAACAGAGTAAAGTTACCTCAGTATGTTGAAAATAATATAAGATAGTGACTACTCTCCAGATGTAGTAGTAGGTCAGGCTGTGATAACCCAAGAAACTGCCCAAACTAGTTTGTTTATTTCCAAAGAATAGCTCATGAAAAGCTGAATCCGTTGTAGCTGAAATAGTCTGTAGTCTGAGCTCTGTGCATTGTTGGACCACACAGTTTTGTGCTCATGGCCAAAACACTGAACCAGAAATCAGAAAAGGTGTCCTTTCCTGTATATGTCTTATGCTCCTTCAAAAACATAAGGAAAACACTGAATGCTTCACTGAAGTTCAGTCTAGCACTTGCTAGGTATAGCAACGTCTGAAAATTATTCAGTTACTCTAGGACTGTTTAAATCTAGTCAAATACTGATAAGGTTCTTTGTATATGTCCAATGGGATGAAGTACACAGATAGGTGAGAATAACAGTGATTTAAAAATTGTTTGGGGCTACATATTAGAATGAAAATTAATGAAATTCACAATAACTCATTAGAAAGAAAACAAGGAAGCAAACCTAAATTCCATAATCAATAACTGATTAGACTATTACTGACGCGTAGAATCCTTATTTGTTCTGAGCAAAATTATGTTTGAAGAGGAAACTCTTAGTAAAAAACAAGAGAGGAATTTTCAGAGCCCCACAAATTATGAAATGCTTAGAAATGTAAACAGGACATTGCTGACTTTCAGTTTGGTTGGTTGGGTTTTTGAATATATTCCTCTGAAATTCCAATCATCTGTGTAGCACGTACTTGAGGATAAAATATCTGTGAATTGTGTCAAGTTTATTTCTAAAACCTTTTGTTACCTTCTTTATAGCCTGACAGTACTGCCCATTACCTTACTTATTTTATCTTGATTTAATCTACCTTGTCATATAAATCCAAGCCTATATTAGGTGAAAGACTTAAAAATATAAACACATAAAATGTTCAGAGACAACCATATAAAACTTCATTAATTTGTCAAGATTTCTCTACCTCACAAGTCATGCACTCAATTTGTGAAAAAAAATAATCATTTTAGCGTGTAATTTAAGTACTGAAGCAAAAAAGTAAAACCAAGGAAAAGATAAAT
Organism: Drymodes brunneopygia; assembly: GCA_013400955.1. Lineage (NCBI taxonomy): Eukaryota > Metazoa > Chordata > Aves > Passeriformes > Petroicidae > Drymodes > Drymodes brunneopygia. The sequence goes on along the minus strand of VZTZ01028249.1, from coordinate 170,077 downwards.
TATGCCGTTCTGAGATTAACAAAGCAGACGAAGTGGCAGAAAGCACTTTAACAGTATAAATAGGTCTATTGAGTAACAGACAGATATAAAGTAGTTGTTTACAAACCTGTAAATTTTGCTGTGTTATAGTTTTCAAAAATGTGAACAGGTAAGATTTAAAAGGAATCCTAGTTTATTAGACTAACAAGAGTTTTCTGTAATGATATCCTTAGCCAACATGAAGAATAAAGTTATGCAAATCTACCAACTGTAAAACAAATTCTCAAGAGAATTTGGCAATAAAAAGGATAGCAAGCACCTTTTCAAAATATGCTAAATATAATTATTGTTTTTAATATGTTGATACCACAGATGCCAATTGATGTCTTTTAACTCTATTGAACTGGCATACTAAGACATACAACTATTCTGATGATGATGATGATGATGATAATAATAATAATAGTAATAGTAATAATATATTGTCTTTCATTAAAATTAGATTAAAGCAATAAACTTGTTAATAGCCAAGACACCATTTTTCAGACACAGAAGCAACAGAAAGAACTTTCCAATACTTGCCGTAGTGAGAAGTGAATTGTTTTCTTTGCTGTCTTAATTATATTAAAATGACCATCTTTCACCTTTCTTCAGGCCATTCCTTGCCTATGTTTTTCCTGCTGTATCACTGTAGTACAGAGTATTCCATTCTTGGCTCTTTGAGATGTACAGGTACGCCTAAACAGAGCAGAAAATTCAAAGGGACTAATATCTACACATTGATTTAAATTCTAAATTTTCACCAATGGTGGTGGGAGCTTTAACATATAGACAATCTATGGAAGACACATACATTTAGTTGTTTTAGTGTGTCCTAATTTGAATCTGAAATCCATGCTCTTTTTCTTCCTTTATTTTTCCCTATTGTCCAGGCCCACTGTAAGAAGTACGCGTCATTTCATGTCCCATTCTTTCTCTGTCAAACAAGGAAAGGCTGAGAACTGGGATGGTTAAGGTTGAGAAGAAAAGGCTCAGAGGAGAATTTATCAAAGTGTATAAACTTCTGATAGGAGTAATAAAGATGAAGCCGTACTCTTCTTAGCGGTATCTGGTAACAGCCAGTTACTCTCCTGTGAGAGGCAATAGTCACAAATATAAAATAAATTCCACCTAAATGTAAAAAGCACTTCTCTACTATGAGAATGATTGAAAACTGGTAAAGATTTCATAGAGGTTATGGAATTTCCATTCATAGAATTATCCAAATCCCAACTGGACATGGCCCAGGAGAAACCTGCTCTAGGTGACCTTGTTTTGAAAGGGTGATTGAACTACCCCCACTTTGAATCTCAACTGCCCTGTGATTGAAAACAGTACACTATTTTAGCAGAAATGAAATATGTAAGCTGCAAAGGATCATATTGATTTTCAACTGTCCTCTAGGAAGGACAAATATCTTTAACCACTATGAATCATGGAAAGTTAAATGAATTACTGCTTTGTGTTTTGGTGTTTTGTGGACTCTCTTCTTGATTGTTTGATTTCATTTGGTCCCAATCTATAATATCAGACAATCCAATGGAATGATGTGTTGGTTAACTACAGATAGAGGAGGGGAGGGGGCAGAGTAGGAAAAAAATCCAGTGCATAAGCAATATTATCAAGCCTGTCTTTTCTTAATGTGAATACATACTCACTTATTCACTCAATTATTAAATTTGGAGACTGAGTAAATATAGTCGTCAAACTATTATATCTTTGTGGTAGTATTTGATGGAAATCTAATATAAAGACTTGAAAGGGTATCTGAGTAAACAAGATAGTTTAAGATAAACTGGTATATAAGAAAATGTGGATAATTATATTGCCTTCAGATATACTTAGTCTGCGATCTTTCATATGTAGTTGAAAGTATTATAGAATTACAGCATTGAAACAGATGCCCTCATATTCTCTTAGTACATTTGCCATTCAATTTAAAAACTGACTGGAAAACTTTTATATCCTCAATGTTGAAACAAATTTTGTTTCAATCTAATTAATTTTGAAGTTGTCCATTTCATAGGCTGTCCAAAAATCATTATCTCAGTCATGAACAGATAGCAATTCCCTCTTGTATCCAATTAATTGCTGTCATTGTCCTTTGAGTTAGATAAATGCTACCAGAATACTAATCTATGTCTAGTAGCACAATCCTTGGGGGCTATCTCAAGCCAGACTTCTAGTTTTTTACTTAGGCAATTGACCAATCATCCTTTTAAGGAGTTCTGATCATATTTTTATTCCTGCATACCAAATATATACGTAATGTATATTACATTGAAGTTCAAATCTTCAGAACATGAACCGGAAAAGTCTGTCTCTCTGTACATTGCACAGCTTTTCATTAATCCTGGTACCACTCAACCTGTCTGTCTCATCAGTGGTTAGTGAGAGCACATTAGAGGGAATGTCACCTTAGAACACACATCTGATGTTCCATCCTTGCTTTGTTTTGTGTGAGAGTTACAGTGCTATCAAACACCTGCAAATCATTGGCCATGCAAACTTCTATAATAGTGACAAAAAGTCAAATGCAGACAATATTTCTGATTCAGCTGCAAAGCTAGATTTCAAGCATGCACCTTTACTCTTCAGCCCTTTAAAGTCAGAACAATAAAATTCATCTGTGAGTAGTGTAGACCTATTGTTCACTGATGGATTAGGGTGTGTGCATATTTGTTGTTGTAGTAATTTTTCCTTTGAAGTGTCTCTGTTTTCACATGACCAACAGTTACTGAATTTTGTAGGTGGTGTCCCAGCTGGCTGGAACTTTACTATGAGCTTGATTCATGTGGTTTTGTACCTGAAAAGACAAATTCAATCCCAACCAGAGCATTGTGATTTTCAGAGAGTCTCTTACAGAAAAGAGTAAAGGGCAAAGAATTGTGTGTTGAGTATTCAATTTAGAGGAGATGAAGTAAAAAAAAAGAAAAAAAAATCACAGCTGCTCTTGTTTTAGAAGTTTTTATCTATTGCAGATGTATTTTTTTCAAGCTATTCTTTCATGTGCTTCAACTATCCCTGCTTCCTGTGATGACTAGTTATTCAGGGCCTTTTTAGGTTTACAATCCAAAATAGCGCTTGATTTCACCTCTAAAATAGTTTAATTCTTTCTTCCTTTGATTAATAGAAGGAATAGAAAAATTTTGGTGTGCTGTCAGTTCTCCCATCACATGCAGTGCATAATTAAAAAATAAAGCTTAAACCAAAGATTTCAATACATTTTTAAACTCCCACTCTTTGTATATTCTTTCCAGCCTATATCTCAAACAAAAAAGTGGTGAAAGAAAGAGTAATGTTTTTGCCTGCCTGAAAGCACAAGTTGAAATCTTCATCTTTTAACTTAGCACTGGGCTGTCAACTCATAGCACTCATGCTTGAGAGGGTTACTTTCCAATGGTCCTGGTAAAGCTGTGATACTCCATGGAAGAAGTCAAGATCCACAAAAGCAGAGAAAAAATACAACTTCGCACTGAAATGACTAAGATATTCACCTGAGAATAAGTACCCCCATTTTCATAAGCCTGTCCCCAGTATGCCTTCTGCATTTGCTGTGTGTAGGTTTAGTTTTTATTGATTTCAATTTGCTCTTATTCATTTAGTCTTGGGAAGTAGTCAGCATGAGATATGGAGGAATAACCTCCCATCCAAAACAGAGGATATGAGAGGTAGATTTTTAAGCTTTTGTTAAAGTAAGGTTTACAATTTGGGGCATTTTGCCATCCTGTGTAAATCTTTTGGGTCTTAGAGTCCTCTTGTTATGGTTGTCCATACTGGACTGGGAGTTTCTCCATAACTCCTGATTGTGTCAATTTGTCCAAGCACTGGGAGGGCCTGAGGGTGCATTCTGAGCTCTAGAGTACTCAGCTATGAGGATGAAAGCATTGTAATACACTACTCTTGACTGACTTAAAACAAAACTGAGCAAAATAAAGAGCCCTGTCTCCCCTGCTTTGTTGTGGCTACTTTCTTTACATGATTAAAAAAATAAAAATAAGTGTACAAAGTACCTACAAACTTCAGCATTTGTGATTTATTTGGTCTTCAATCACATATCTCATCATTTTCTGTTTTGAGAAATGTTCCAGGAATATAGTAATAAGTTACTTGTTTTTTCTAGGGCTTTGTGTGGCAGAGATATACTATGCAACAATTAGAACAAGGACTCAGTTTTACATAGTAGCAAAAGAATTGTTTCATAAGGCAAAGTTTTTCATTCTCTCTCATTTCCCTCATCTCTCAGAAACAAACAAAGGAAGCAAATACAAAAGATCCACCAAGTATTGTTACCCAATAGCCTGACCCAAAAAATTAGAGAAGTATGTTGTTTAAGAAGTCAGATTTCAAGCATCAATGAAAAGACAACATTTATAGGAGAAAATGTCAGCTAATAGTTGTGTGAACTGGCTGATTTTTATATGCCATGTGTAGTACAGTACTGCACTTCACTTTCTCTCCCATCCTTCTCTCCTGTGGAGCAGAGTGGTAGATATTATTTTTCAATGGTAGCTGATATCTGTGATAATATTATTTTCCCTTGCATTGTTGCTACTGAAACTTTCAAAGAATATAATATTTAATGTCATTCTGAATGAAAAACAAGTTCATAGCTGTGTTAACTACTGTATAAAAAACATACAGAATGATAACGTAAGGGTTTTTTCATTTACTTTGGATTCCTAGGGTCTAGGAAAATAGGCCCCCAAAATCCCGTAGCACCCTAAAACCAGGGAACTCTCTAAACTCTAAGAGAAATTTTCTATTAAACAGAGCTTCTTTTTATTTTAGAGAGGCAGAGAGATAAAAAAAGAAAACAATTAACAAACAAACAATTAATTTCTTGATTTCTGACTATTATTTTTGAAACCTAATAAAAAAGGTGTTGCTGTTAACAATCTTTCCTGAAAAAACACTGTATGCTATAGTTTTATACATAGATGCTAACTAAAAAACTTAATTTTACATTTGCCATCTGTATTTTTTATGTCAACATGTCATCAATTATGCACAATTAAGGCAGATCAATAAATTGAATGTCTTGAAGAATTGAACTTTGTGAATTATTATTTAATAAGACATCAGTGCAGAAACATTATGGCACAGCTAACTAAAATATGAACCATGACAAATTTGATATGTCTGCATATGACTGCAGCAGCAGTTTTAAGTTGACAGCTTCCCTGATTTTGTATTTAATCCTCTCATCATTCATGACAATTACATTTTTACATAAACAGTGAATATAAAGTGACAAAAAAATAAAGTCAGTGAAGTTTCTGCACCTCATTTTATAGCAACAGATGTAGTGAACTGAGGACATTAAAACAAATTCCAAAATTACCGCGATGAAGTATTCAAGGTAGCTCCAAGGATGTTTGACCTAGAGCTCCACCTAGAGAAACTTTCATGAAAGACAAGAACTGCTTCACTTGTCTAAATCTCGATATTTAAAGTTTATGGGGTTGCTGTCGGCCACAGGTATTAGCATTTCGCTGCTCAGGCTGCTATAAGGTGGTGGCTTATTTGCATTTTAGAATGAATTTATTTTAATTATCACAGAACATTCCTTCACTTCTTTCCCCTGATGATTTAAGAAGGTCAATAGCCATGTTTAGAATGCTATGATTTTGAGACTGCTAAAGATTATGCTGGTTTCATTTTTATACAGAAAACCTGAATAAACACCCCCCTAAAAATAGGATCCTTCCTTCTCTATCCTATCTTCATTTGTTACACTTGTGAGTGATGTTTTAGATAGATTTCCCACCCAACCATGTAAAAGGCTGTTCTCCAATTAATATTGAACATCAGGCTGAATCATAATGTCATCTTTGCTGGGTTCTGAGGATGAGTAAGGCATGAATTTTCAACTGAGCTTTTATTTAATTAATGATATTGTGATCAGGAACGTGTCAGGACTGGTTGTGAACTTCAGTAACAGCACCAATATGTTGGGAAAGCAAACGACAAAGAGATTGAGATGAGTAAAAGCAGAAAGGAAGTGCTTTTTCTGTTTTTCACCTCTACCCTTTTTGGTGCTGTATGGAAAGTAAGGGACAAATAGTGAATCTTATTTGCAAATACTGCACCAACCTGAGGAAAATATTCTCTGAAAGTGGTAGAAAGTGATTTATGCTAATTTGTAACCAAAAAAGGTTTACTGAAATGAGCCTATTGGGGCAACAGTAATACTGGGAGATGTACTCTCTTCAATATAAAATCACATTATAATTTTAATAGCATTTCACCAATTACAGATTTTTGTTCCAAATAGGATGCAGACCACTGTTAAAGAAATAAGTTATAGTACAATTATCTCTTACCTTTCCAGATCCAGAGGTCAGATACTAAAAGAAGAAATATTTAAACTCTTAAATAACTTTCTATAATGCAGGGAAATAGCAGACCTCTGGTAGTTTGAACACTGCATGGGAGAATGTCCTTCTCAGAAGGTAGGTTGGTGAGAATAATCTATGAATGTACATGGAAGAGCTTTATTTTTGTGTCTATACATGTGAGAAAAGCGCTAACATTTTTCAAGCTAACACGAAACTTATTTTATAGCTTTCTAGGACTTTGCACCTTTAAGAGTATACAAAAACTTTTATTTTATGAGTATTTTCCTACATTTTTGTTTCTTCGCCTTAATTTCTTTAGAATACAAGATCCAGCAACATGTACCTTTCAGTTGTCCTGAATCATTGTAGTTACAACACAGGTTGGTACAGCTTGAGAGGGCTAATAGCTGAAGAAGCTTTCTCTTACGCCACGGTTTGAGGACTTAGGGTACTGAGTGCTGAAAAAAGAATGTGAGTCTGGGATTTTCTCTTACTGAGAATTCCCAAGTGTGGGAGAGAAGATGTTAGTGGGTGTGTTAATGCTCTGTTTTGTTTCTCCATATCTTTCACATTGTGTAAAAGAGTAATTTGTGTGGGTGGGAGTACATACATTTGGGTTATTAAGAATGTGAATACAGCTAAAAGGCTTTCTGAAACTGGGAAGCCTGAACTGCAGTGACAGTAAATAATATATGTAATTTTCACTCAGTACTGTAAGCCATGGGTTTTGTTTACCAGTTTCTATATTTGCCAAAAATATGTTTTATTGGAGGAAGGGGGGCAATAAGTTGGATAAAAAAAGCAAAAAACCATAGAGCATATCTCCCTTAGGTAAAGCCTGCTAATGCATGGAACATTGTTGACCAGGCTGTATGGAGGGAATTTTTCTGCATATTTACACATTTTAATCCTTTTGCCATCCAAAGGCTAGCATTCATAATTACGAAGCAGACATTATAATCTCCAGCAGAAAATAACCTGCAGTTTTAGGGAAGGAGCACATTCAGTAAAAAGGCAAATTCACAACTCTTAACAAAAAAAAGCTTCCTTTGAACAATAGCCTCGAATGCTTCACATGCCCTGTCACTTACAGCCAGGTTTTTAAGCTTTTCAACACTCTTTGCAACTCAGAGTTTCTGTGAGGTGGTGGCTTGGTGAATGTGATTATGTTGCATGTGGTGCAGCTGACCTGTTTGTGCTGTGGGAGTCTGATGCATTTAATTCATGCGCTCTGGGGAAAGGCAAGCTGTTTCCTGGGGGCAGTGAGGTGAGGAAAGGTAATAAATAATGGAAAACAGATTTGGAAATTATGTTAGAGGACATCTAGTTAATCCCCTTCCTCACAGTATTGCATAAGTGCATTGTTCCTAGCTCCCATAGGAGAAACTTTTTGCTTTTGGAGTGAAGGAGCATATTTTAAATTCCTCACTTTACTAACATTTAAATAATTTATTTTCTTCATTTTCCCCCTTGTTTCTGAAACAGTGTATAGGTTGGATCTCTGCAAATACATTGCAGTCAAAATGTTCTCTCACCATGATTGTAACTAATAGAGATTCTGTTGGACGCATCCTAAAATGTATTTGTGTTAGTATGCACTTGGAATCCACAGAGTCTCAAACACCTGAGCACACACTGGGTACACTCCCAGTTGTCTGGATCCTGAAATTCACAGCACTTTGCTTTCTCCGTTGAGGTACAAGAGAAGTTACATTGTGTCTGTGGTTTGCATTCAAATATCTGACAAATTCAACCCTTTTAAATGCCTTTTAGAGGCATGGTGAATAAATACAAATATTTGTACATGAGTCTCCTTCATAAAAATTTTTCACAGTGGGTCAGACAATGTAGTCTGAAAAAAAAAATATGAGAAAGAACTTCCTGATACCTTATTATTAATTACCATTGAATATTCTGTATTTGCCATTTACTCATTTAGAGCTGCATATCCCAATAACTTTTTATTTAGTCAGAAAGAAGAAAGCATTCATTCAGAATAAAAATAACCTGAGAGAATAAACTGAAATATTTCTGATTCTAAAAACCCATAATAAAAGCTAGTATCTTTTCTGGAAAAGGAAAATTTGTCTTGTGAGAAAGGACCCTCAAGAATAATTGAGGCCAAGTCTAAAGTGAATATGGGGATTGAACCCAGAACCCTGGTGTTATTAGCACTGTGCTGTAAACAACAGAGTCAATCTTGGTATTCTCAGAGACTAAAATTGTTAGAGTGAACAGCTGAAGTTGTCTTAGAACATACTATTTAAGGTCAGAGCAACAACATTGGAGGTCTCACAATAGGAAAACATTCTTATTGTGTCTTGTCCTCCCTTAATAACTTTTTAATTCATATTACGATAGTATCCCATAAACTAAAAACCAAAAATTCAGTCAAGTCTAAGAGGTTTAAAGACTAGAAATAAAAAAAATAAATACATAAACCTTTCCACCACCACTGTCAGTGCTGTTTCCCAAAGTAGTTTTTTTTCTGTGCAGATTGCAAAGACTACCTGAGACAGTTAGTAGCTATAGGAACATCACAGTATAATAACTTGTTCAAATATGCTGCTCAGGCTTCATGACTGAAGACATGAGTTTTGTCTGAATATTAATTTTAAGCCATTCTAATGCCTGAGATAAGCTACATTCTTTGGGGGTTTTTGTGAACTGTGATAAGGCAACATTGATGACATTCTTGGACTTCAGGAAGTGGGTGACGTTCTGCACATAATTAAAAGGCTCACAAAAGATTCTGTGGTAGAATCCTGAGAACCCCACAGGGAGGCTATAAAGGCTTTAAATTGTTTCTGGAGACAGAACCACATGCAGATGGAAAAGTCACCTTCATCCAAAAAAGTCATCGAGTCCAAGAAAGCCTCTTCATTCATGTAGATTATAATTAGGCATGACATAATTTATTTCTAGAGAAAATAAATCCCTTTTTTTTCAAATTTCCTGTGTCCATGAATTATAAATAGTAGAATAAGATTTGAGGATTAAATTAATTAATATTTTCTCTTATAATGATTTATTCAATAGCAAAGATATTTGAAGAAAAGACAACTGACAAGTAGGCCTAAAAACTATTTAAGCTTATTTAATATTTAAGGAAAATGAATGGGAGTAAAATTAGACTTAAGAGCAAATTTGAGCATGTTGCATTAGATTAACTGTCAGGATTGTCCTATTATCCCTTGGGAGACACTTGATACATTAGATTTCCTTCTTAGCAAAAATCTCATACGTATTGCCATAAACCGTATTGTGGAAATGGATGTGCTCCCACACCACTCTCATGTAAAAGTATCTTTCATACTCATAATAATGGAATTAAACTTGTCTGCTTTTGTAAAGACTGGACAATGAAGGACTCTCAAAATGGATTAGTTTTACATGCAAACAAATGAAATGCTTATATTTATTTTTTAGTTATTTTTTATAAACCCTTTCTTTAACTTTTGAGTGGCAAATTGAATGTTTCCCCATGCTTAAAAAAAAACCAACAAATCACAACCAAAAATCAACAACCAAAAAACCCAAAGAGATAAAACCAGAAGGCAAGATGAACCCAACCCTAATCTGTCCAAAACAGTAAGAGTATTTAAGTTTTTCTAAATCTGTTTCAAAATTTGCAGCACTGCTGATACTTTGGAGTGAAAATGCATGACTACGAATAGCAATGCCAGTGATAAGAACAGGTAGAATAATAATAATAACAACAGCAGGAAAGGGAAAGAGTGTGAGCATTAGCGCTGAGTGGGTTAATGAACACTGTGTTTCTCATCTCTGCCCTTTATATCTAGTTGACACAGAAGCTTTCAAGTGCTGCTGTTTTCCAGTCTTAAGTGCTGAGAAATCATCTTTGCAGAAATAATTTCAGAGGGCATTTATGTAGATTGTTTGTAGGCTGGTTTGTATACAAGCTCTCAGAAAGGGAAAGAAAAAAGAACAGAGTTCACTTACAAACACAACATAGCAAGTAAAAAAAAAAATGAATTTCAGAGCATGAAAAAGTCCCAAGATTTCTATTCTTGATAGTAAGTGCATACCATCTGGATAACAAAAGCATTTTATTAGATAAGAGAAATTGGTTCTATTGCCAAGTATTTCCATTGCTAAGCAAAAAAGTAAGTTAAAAAATATACAATAATTGTGTTTCTTAAAATCATTATATCTTCAGCTGCATGCAGTGACTATTTATTACTGAGGTTTCTGATGCATAAATTTATTAAATTATCTACATTAAATAAAATTAAATATTGCATATATATTTTTACTCTCAATAATATTACTTAACTCTATGAAAACTGCAATTTTTTTACCATAAAACCCAAAAGGAATGGAAAACAAATGGAACCTCTTCCTTTTTCTTTGGGTTAGCAAAAATACTTAGGAATTTTAAGTGACTATGATTCCTTACAGATTTCTGCAATTCTTTAAACCAAGGGTTTTGTAGAACAAAGTAATTAAAGATAGCTACCACCACTTATTTTTTTTTTAATTAAATTTAGAAATTTAGAATATGCTCATTGAAAAACACCTATTTTTTTTTAGTTCATGAACAGAAATACCAACTCTTGTTAGTCTAGAGCTGATTGTTCAGTGAAAAAACCCCGAACAGCTAAAATTGTTTTTTCCACAACTGGTATCTAGCCCTGCCCCTGCTTCTATGCTCACCCTCTTCTGCTCCTCTGGACCCTAAGGATGGTGCCTTCATTCTCATGTATGTGGGGAGGAAGGGGAGCAGATAACACTGAGCACCTGCAGTTCTTCAAACAGGGAGATGTGCAGGTTATGTCAACAGTTTCTTCTTTCTCAATTTACAATTCATGTGGGGTTATTTCTCTTTAATATCCTTCTGCACCTTGGCTTTTCATCATTGATCTGCATCTCCATATTAATCCAAATAAACAATCTGCAGTGACTTCTACATATGTCAGACACTTTGCCTTTGTTCACTTTTGAACTCCTGAAACCGATTTTGACCAGCTCCTGGTCAGCACTTCTTTATGAATTAATTACTCACAGTTGTGATGTCTCCTGTGCTCCATCTTTTATCTCAACACCTGTCTGTGCTCTTATGCAACACATTCTGAGATACATCTCTGATGCTCATTACTTGAAATTTGTGCTTTGGTACCTGATACTTTCCATTCTCCTTATGGTCTGGAGCAGAATTATGTCTTAAAAAATAAAATTAGCCTCATGAACATTGCTTCTTCATTAACCAGAAAGCTTGCATTAAAAATGCATGACTTAAACACTTTATGCTTTTTTAAAACTCTAATTAGCTTCAGCTGAGTGTCCATGATTATCACAGTAAAACAAACACTTGATCATTTGGTGAAGAGAATCAAGATTTTGAAATTCTCAAAGGGTAAAGTAATGCCAATAAAGCATATAGTTCCATTCTTAAACAAATCACATTAAGACAAAAAATTCCAGCCCTCTGCTGAAAACTAATTAAATCTTACTTTATAATAAATACAGGGATGTATATTAATACTTATTTAAGTGACTTTCAGAAGTGACTGTGGACCTTTTACAGGAAAGACCTCTAAACATGACCTTATAAAGATCTCATTTCAATTATTTAATTCACAGATTATAAAACTCAAGTAAAAAGTTCCTTGTTTTCTCCTTCATTTGATGTTCACTTACATATGAGGTAAAGTTATATGTTGAAATGTTCAATATATGTACCAGAGGACTTAAAACACATAAACAGGACCTTATATTGACAGCAGACATTTCTCATAAAAATTAAAGTGTTGAAGTTTTAGGAAAAAAACCCTGTCACTATTATTACAGAAGAGGATATATGATTATTATCTATGTATTATTTATTAGCACTTATTTATTCTGTCCAGTCAAACTGATAAGCTTGTCATAAAGGAATGATATTTCTATTTTCAACAACTTTGAATAATATTTCTTTGCATTCTTTGTAGACTTCTTTCTTCCATTTCAAATAGATTCAGTCTATGCATAATCCCCCTGTGTTTCTACTCTCCTTTTCAACATGAAGGGCTTTTGTTTGTTTGTTTTTCTGACAGCATCTTAATTTCTTGTGTTTGTATTCAATTAACTCTGATGTGCTTTTCAACTGCAGCATTTTCAAAACTTCATGCATATATTATTTATACCATCTCACCAATGCTTTTGAGATGTCTTTCTATTTTTTAAGAGCAAACACTGGTTAATGTAAGTTAAATTGGGTTAGAAGGAACAGTTAGAAGATGGAACAGAAAAGATGAGCTCATCTGGTTCAGAGGAAATAAATAACCATTGGACCAGCACATGCACTTTTTAGTCAAGGATAGGAGCCCTAGCACCACTTTAAATAATATTTGGTCCGAATATTTTGAAGGACTTTTGGATATCAGTAGGAATTTTGTCTGCTGAGATTACTTTAATTAGTTTTTTGCAGGTCAACCTGTGCTGCAAAGCATGGTCCTGTGGTCAGTATAGGAGGTCCAAGGTGCATGGAACACACTGATTTACTGCATATGTTCCTCTAAGTGTAGAACAACCAAGAACATTCCTTGAACTCATTCTCTCACACTCTTTTATTCAGCAGTGTATGCTAAATACATGCCATGGATTCTACATGGGCACAGGCACCTATGTTTGTGCAATTGAGACTGTCTAGTTGTAGGAATATGAAAGTTTTCTGCTGTCAACACTTGCTATATTGTTCAGCGTGACTAATATTTGATTGGAGAGATTCTCTCTTCTTTCCCTTTAGTTTCAGGCTCTTTCTCTTTCTATATCAAATTAACCTTGAAATGTTCTGATACAATGATTAACAACTAATCAGCCAGAGGAATATGAAATTAGATTTTGTTTAGCATTACAGGAGTGCACTTCTGATCTCAAAACTTTCATTCTGACTAATCATTTGTAATGGATAGTATCTTAAACAATAATTTTAATGGAGATTCTGATAAATTTAGTTTTTTAATTTATTGGACAAACTTTCCTTTAGAGAATCTCAGTTACATGTATGATATTTTCTTTTTTTCCTTCACTGTATGGACAAAACATTAGATTTTCTCTGCTTTTTCCATCTGGTGTAAATATAGAGGCCTAAACTGATGCTCTAGATTTAGTGCTTCATTATGAATCTGGGTTAAAGCAGAGATTTATAGAATGTACACACTCTTTCCTTCAAATGAATTAGAAACTCAGAGCAGACATGTCATCCCTACTCTGAGACCATGTTGCAATATTCTTCTGTACAGAATTTTAAAGAGCATCTTACTGAGAAAAAAAAAAGACTAATTTCATCTTCTCTGTGCACCTAAATTGCAGTTTATTTGTCATCTACTCATAATTGTATAGTCTAGTTGTAAGTGCTTGTGTTTAGATGGCAAAATTACAAGAAGCCTTAAAAATGGAATTACAGTTATTTGGACAGTGTGTGATAGATCTAGTTAAACAATTTCTGTTGCTCCCTCAACACTTTGCTTTGGGGAACTACTGGTATTTCAAAGCTTCTGGCATGAGGACAGCTGAGTACAAATCTCTTTCTAGTATTATGAATCATCTTCTGAAGGATTGGAGAGGAGGAATCCCATCCTTAGTATTTTCCAGAAAAAAAAGCCAGTGCCTGTGTAAATTTACTGCCTCACATATTTTTGGAAGCATATAACATAAAGTCATAAATGCTTGAACAGTTGCTAGAAGATTTTTGGTCATCTGAATATATCAATGCTTTTACAAGGGATCACTGGAAAAATAAAAAAACTAAACAAACAACTGAACACAAATGCTCAAAATTTCCCAGAACAGTGCCATTTATTCTCATTCAGGACTCCCCTGGAAATTCCTACGAGGTAATTTTTTCATATGTCCTCTTGTTGCACTCCAGGCCATGCAATGTATCCTGTTTCCTGGTATAAGCACACTTCTCTGATAAAATGAGACGCTGCCTTCCGCTGTTTCAGATGTTTTGAATGGAAAAAACCTAACAAATTGCACCTTCGTCTCAGAAGGCCACCCTGTGGACTTCAGGAGAAAAGAAAGGACAAATAGCAGGTGATATTGACTTGCCTGACCTGCTATAGGAGTAAAATGTTTACTGACATTACAATATTTGTTTTCAAATCGGCATAAATTGATTACATGATAGACACATTTTTTAAAAAGAAATTGTTTAAAATGCAATCAATATAAGCTTGACCAGTCATTAAGAATACTAATTTTGACTTTTGTTTTATAAACAAGCAAATTCTATTTTATTCAAATCACTCTGATATATTAATGAAAAATTTTAAATTAACATTTCAATTTCTCAGATAAGAGGAGAAATCAAAATATTGTCTGATTACACTGAAAACACTGTAGAAATATCTGCCATCTCTCTTACTGTTAAGTTCTATGTTTCCATTGAATATGTTTCTTTTTATCCATTTTCATCTAAACTTCTTACACACTGTCCTGGGTTGACTATATGATCCTTGTATCCCCAATCGTCTGTCCTGCTTATGCCAAATNTTTGCCCTAAACTAGGACACACACTCAGGTTTTTTTCTGGATAAAGTAATAAAATGAGGATCTTAATAAACTGAAAAAATTTAACAGAAGTTTGAGACAGGTATAAATCTTCCATAATATCTACTATAATGTAACATGTGTCTTATTAATGCATATTGTCCCAAACTGAAACAATTTATGAAATCCCCAAATCAATAAATGTCATAATGAAAATGGTTGTAAGTGTATATATAGAAATATTGAAAGCAGATATAAAATTAAATAAAGAAAAAAGCACAACACACAACATACACCCAAAAGAGTATGGAGAGATTTGAACAGAATAAGGGAAGCTTCTGGTCATTATCTAATAGAGTGGATGAAATACTAGAAATTATATTGCTTAATACAATCAGTGATAGAAAAGAACACCAGTATTTGCCTGTTTCTTCCTTTTGTTTTATAAATTATTGAAATTACCTTGGGTTTTTACAGTAAGATAGCACAAGTAAGTTGTTTTCCATTGGAAAATGATGAAATGAAACCTTTTATTCAGGGGACTATGAGAGGGTTGGTGGGCTTTTCTTGTGAAAAGCTCTATGACTATTTTTTAGCATGAACAAAGTGAACTATCAAGCACTGACTACTTTAACTTTTTGTCAGGTAATGGATTATACTCTTCTGTCTTGGGTAATGAAAAACCAATTTCTGGAACTTCATGGTATTGCTACTCCTACCACGAAGCGTGCTAGTTTCTTATTTTTCTGTTGCATAGGGGTTTAAGTATTCTAGATAATTTTCATCATGCCATATGCAAACCCTTTTTATCTCTCTAAGCTTTACTATTTATTATCCATCATTATTTTTTAGGAAGTTTGGGAAGTTTGTTTACTTAATGCCAAAAATTCCTGCAACATAAAATGCTACATAATTAAATCCTCAGGGAAAGTCAATATGAAACAAGCACTTCTATGGTATGAGTAAATCAGACAACGGCTAGTCTGCACAAAGAGAATTTAGGTACACAAACATGACAAAAAAGTTCTTGTATTCATATGGGAAGACTGAATGGCAACATTTTTATTCCCCGTGTTTCAGAATCATTATGTTTGAATCCTTCATTCACAGCAACTTGCATAACAAATAAGCTCCACAGACCATTGTAGAGTTAACAGGGAGCCCCTGTGACAGATTAATTTTGTTTCATTTTCTAATAGTCAGGTCTTTGGATATATGTGCAGCCATTGCAAAACAGCACAGCTGCAGACCTAGTCAAATTGGAAAGAAAATTCTCCAAGTGGAAAAAAAATCTCAAGAAGCCTCCCAGGCAAGTGAATAAATGCATTTGCTTTAATGATTTCTGTAATTTTATTGAGGAAACAATAATCATAAATAAAGCTTCTCTTGCTCCATATATTTTTGTTAGAATTAAAAACCTAGATTTTAAGGATTGCTAGAAAGAAAGGTAATATTTTCTTCACTTTCTCTGAGTGACAAGCACTCCCTCCTTGGACCATTCATATCAGGTAATTTATCATCCTCATCAACTGACTTGAAGACAAGAATCTCCTTATAAACAACAGTGTGGTTATCTGGAGCTTAGTTTTTAATGAATCCCTTAGGAAGTTTTTTTCACCACACACACACATTCACTCCTCTCCAAGAGCCTCATAATAATAACTTGTTACATAATGAAGTTTTATTGACAAATGTAAATATTCCAGACAGCAATTCATTCAAGACAGCCTCCCTAACTGCAATGTAAATCAGGTTAGGGCAACAAAGTGAGGAATACTCACTGTTGGATTCAAACTGGAATTAGATGAGAGAGCTGTCTAGATGCTCAGGCTTGGCCAAACTCATGCATGGTCAGAGAAGGAATTTTCTCAAGAACTAGGGAACCTCTAATTCGATGGGGAAAAATACAAGAAGTCTAAGCATTTCCAGGATTTGCTGGCAGCTACCCAAGGGATTTTTTTGTTTGCTTAGAATTGCAGTATTAGTATGCACAGCTGTTCAGGCAATGATGTTCTAATTGTCTGTACTCAGTTTCGCTCTGCTCATTATAAGACAGTAATATATGCCAGCCATTTTTCATCCTTCTGAATTTATTATAAATAAACATTAGAAAAAAATATTGGGAAACATCACTAATAATTAATTAGATGTACAGTATCACACCAGAAATAAAGAGCTTTTTAAAAGAAAACTAACATTGAGATCAGAATCAGTGCCACATGAGAGTTGTATGAACTTTTGATTGCTTGCTACTGCAATGGAACAAGCAATGTCAACCAAGGCTCAACAGACACAGTAATCAAAGGACAAGGAAAGCAGAGAACATTATGTAGATTAATATCATATCATACGATATTAAATTAAAATTAAAATATTCAGTGTTTTAGGCTGGATATTTTAAAGTCAGATAAAGCTATTAGCAAAGTTGACTGGAAACAACTTTTTGTATCAACAAACAAGAAGGAAAAAATAGCTTTGAAAGGAATGCATGTAATCGAAAGATATACCATCTGATTGAATACTCATTAAAGTCTTCAATTTTATCAGATTACATAATTAAAACTTTTGTAGAATCAAAGAGTTATAAAATAGCTTGTTTTGGAAGGAGACCTTAAAGATCACCTAGTTCCAAAAAAAAAAAAAAGGATAGATTAAAGATTTTAACATGTACATAGGGGCAATATTTCACTTAGAATTTTAGGCCAAAGACCAGCACAATTCATTATCTTGGATTCAGTACAACAGAACTAATTGTTTTATCTGTTTTTCATCCACATAATTTTTTAAAACTAATAATTCTTAATATTCTCAACTGACTGATGGGAGGCTCTGTAAGAATCAAGTACAAGTCAAGAATCTTTGTGCTGTGGAAGATTTTACCCCCTACAGATTTCATTTACATTTCTTCAACATTCTTTTAACAGAATGGGATCAAAGTTCTCAGCAAATGTGATATAGCAGATGTGTGAAAACAAAAGCAAGACTTAATGCACACAGGAGGCCAAAAAAAATTTTAAAAGAGGTTCCATGTCTGCTTACTGATGTTTACAGAAACATAAATCAACCCATATTGGAAGGGACCTTGAAAGAATGACTGGTCCAAACTTTCACAGTAAGGATGAGATTAAGAAAAAACTAGATAGGATCATCTAGCTCCACCTTATCCAGTTTAATTCTATTTCATAGTGACATTTATCTCAGCAGCTAAGAACACTCAGCATTAATGCAGTCAGCTCGCAGATGGATCAAGACACATTCTACAATACATTCTTTATAAAGTGAAAAATTTGTCCCTACGTATATGGAACTCCAACTTCCTTACTCTTTCTTCTTTTTTTTATCAGTGCAGGGGAGTAGTAAAGAGAATATTCTTAGTCAGATAGAAGAAATAGGGCACTTTGATGATGTGGTTGTTTAATCAGAATCTGAAAATGTGTAGCTAAATATTGTCAATGCAGTATCTAGATAACAACTCTGTCTTCTATTACAATGGACTGTAGTGTCATCAGCTCTTGGTCCCTCCTGTTGAATCACAAGGTTCAATGAGAACCTCTTGCTTTCTAAATTTCTCAGAGAGGTCTAGGTGTAGCTTGGTCTACTTAGTCTCAGGTTTGGTCAACAATTTATTTTTAAAGGGCTACAAAATAAAAATTATACCTACTTATTGATCTACTTTTTGGAAGTTACACTAATATCCAATCTCCGCTGAAGAAAAAGTCTTTGTAAACAGCAAAACTGTCTGAACTGATCCACAAATGTGTTTCTTTCCTGAACGAACAATAAGACATCTTTGTTATTTTTGCATTTGGAATGGCTTTATGACCAAGGGGAATTTCTAAATATGGGAATATTATAAATGGCAAATATGAGAAATACTGGCACATATGACACAAGACATTTAATCAGCTATTAGATTCACTGTTGCATTTTCAATTTCTCTCTTCAAGTAAAATCCTACTTGTTTTAGTGCTTGAAACTCCACAGCTGTGGAGCTCTGTCCTATATAACATGTCAAATTTTTTGCTCAGGAAAACACATTAAATTAAATAAATAAATACTTTAGGATGCATACTTTTAATATTATCTAAGTACTTTTATAATTTTCCTTATAAAATATAAGATCGTTAAATTGATCTGCCCATAGGTATCATGTAGTAACATATCATGCAATGAATCCTGGAAAAACTTCTGTTCACTGGATGTTTGCTGCCATCTGCAGACAAAATGTGAAAAATGTTTTTCTAGGAATAAAATTCTGACATTTAATATTCATTGTCCTCCCCACCCCAAGAACTTGTTCGTTATGATTATATAATTGTAAACTGAAAGATAGAAGTGGTTACAACTACTGGTTAGAATAAATTCCTGGAGAAGTTTTTGAGCATTTAATATCCATTTTGGGTAACTTTATTTCCTATTGCGTTTTTTTAAAGTAAATATTGCATAGATTCTTTTAGGTTTTCATTTGATTGTGAAGCACTTCTTTTCAACATAACAAAATTTCATCTAACAATGTTTCTGTAACAGAAACTAGTGCACTTAAAGTGTAAAATTTGAATTTTCTGGACCTGCAAATTTTAGTAATACAGGTTTGTCACAGTTTCCCACTTCAAAAGACTTGTCTTGCTGTTTTGCATAGTTTTTCATGGGCAAGCATTATTGACTTTTTTTCTCTCCTTTGGCTCTCAACTCTGAAGAGCTGGTTTCTGGTAATCTGTTGATATCCTATTTCTAATTCATCAAGAAATGCTTAGCTACTGCATCTTTTATCTCAAATTCTTCTTAAGATGAAATTTTTATTTATAGGGTACCTACAGAATTTTTCCTTAGAAAATTAGATGGAATTTTATACAATTTTTATTAATAATACTTGAAGTAAACAATGGAAATTCATTTTTAAAATCCCATAATACTCTAAAGGGGATGATTTGGAATAACAATTGAGCACAGCATGTACAGAGAGAAATTACAGAGGGACATAAGTGTAGGTAAATGATTCGCTGTAGCACAAGTCTGGTTCTATTCAAACACATTTACATAATAATACAAAATTGCTTTTTTTTTTTCCCTGGGTTGTTCTGAAGAGCTCAGAACTTCGTTGAAGTATGTCACTGTAGATCACCCCAGCAGGGACAGGATTAAAGAACAAATCCTTTTAATAGTTTTGGTCACATTTTTGTTAGTAAATTACTAGTGAGGCATTCAATTTTGCCCCAAAAAAAGCTAAAAAAACCATGAAGCAAATATTTAATGAAATTTATCAAAGATAAATTTATCATTTATCAAAGAAACTTCTAGTTATTCACTGTCATTGTTACAGAATTTCATAGAGTATTTAATCTTTTATTCAATGTAGTTTTCAGATAATATGCACTATATTTCTCTTTCAGAAATAACCATTATTTGTGAAGACAAGTTTTTAGGCTGTATTGATTGAAATTCTCCATTTTATATTGAACCTTTCACAATAATAAAATAAATGGTTTATAAGAATACAATAAATCATGTAGGTCATATTTTTAATACATGTTATTTTATTATTTTTTCTTCTTCTTTTTTTTCAATGAGGGGATAAGGGTCATGGAATGGTTTGTTTTGGAAAACACCTTTAAAGGTCATCTGGTTCCAAGCCCCCTGCTGTAAGCAGGGACACCTTCTACTAAACCGATTTGCTCAAAGCCCCATCAATCTGGTCTTGAGCACCTCCAGAGATGGGGCATCCACAGCTTCTCTAGGAAATGTGTTCCAGTGCCTCAACGCCTGTATTGTACAAAAAAAAAAGTCTTCCTTATGCTCCCCTTATAGTCCCTTTTAATTATTGAAAGGGTGCAGTAATGTCTGCAAGCAAAGGTGGAGAAGGAAGCAAGAATATGCTTTTTTTTTAGCATAATTTTGAGGCAATTCTGCTTAATGTTAAGTTGATGCAAGTAAGAAATAATTCTTCTGCAGTCGGTGAGATTATTTTTCATAAAGCTGGCATGCAGTTAAGAGCCTCAGGTCATGTCTTTAAGAGGATTTCATATCTGAATCATTGCAGCTTATTTACTTAGAAAAGTCCTTTGGTCACAAAGTCCTCTCTGGAACTAGAGTTGAGAAAATGCAAAAGTGACTAATATTTCTCTATTTAGCCTTTCTACCCTGTCCCTTTCTCTTCCCAAACCACACCCCTCCAAAAGAGAAAAAAAAACACAAAAAAAAACCCAAGGCAAGGTTTTCCAAGTTGGGTATTGCATGTAAATCTTTGTGATTGTTTTGATTGCTGCATTACTGAGCTGCAAAGCTTAATAATTCAGTTGGGTGTTCATTTCTCAGAAACACGTGATGCTACTTATTATGCTAAAATGTATTTTTGAAGTTGAAATTATATTTGGGTGTGCAGTGAGTTCCTTTTCAATTAGTTCAGCTGCAGTGTGTGCCTTGCTTTCTGTCATCTGCATTACAATAGTAGTGACTTCTTTGCCTCTGTGGGCAGTCAGCCAGAAAGACAGAGTAACCCCAGTGTCTCCCAGTGCTTTCACTGCCACTTCAATGGACTATTGCTGTCAGCAGTAAAAATACAATAAATTGAGGCTCTTTCTTCAGTAGAAATCCTAAGACAGAATTAAGGCATACTTCAATATTTAACAAGAGACTGAGAGCATCTGTTAAGATCCAGCTGCATGGCTCTTCGTCTAACAGAGTGGAAATGGATCTTGTGACTATCTATTTAGGTGGTTCCTTCAGCTGTCTTTCCCATTGTTAATCTTTCAGTAATCACATTCTGTGTCACTGAGCGGTCAGAGTAATTTCCTCCCTCAGGTCAGACCTCAGGGGTTATGCTTTTAATTTATTTAATTAATAACCAACTTGCTGAGTTCAAGCCCTGTTAAGCTTTACACAAGGGGAAGGAAAAGAGGGAAGGAAAAGGGGGAAGGAAAAGGGGAGGAATATATGAATGGAGAAAGCATTTCCATTTTAAAGGGCAAATTTAGGAGTCAGATGCCATATGAGCTAATGAAAGAGGAACAGAAAGGTTAGGAGATACTGAAAGTTTATCTTTCCAGGGTGTTTTGTGATGCCAAAAGATGGACTGTCCATTCACTAAGCTGTAAAGAGGTGTTTTACAGTACTCACATATCTTGAACACAGGCTTCATTAAGGCCCATCACACTTTTTTCTTTTTTTTATTTTAAATATCAGAAGGATTGCCAAAGGTAGTAGGAAATGCCTGTCCACCTTCAGGTCAATAGAGTTGATATCCTGGTGGACATTTACCTTCTCATAAATTAAATCAGGAAATTAAAGTCTGAATCACATTCTGCTTTGTACTAAGAGATTTTACATGTATGATCACTCTTCCAGCTTTCAACTGAATATCCTCTGACTTTTAACCTAGTTTTCACTAAAAAATACCACAGAAACTGCAGTTATTGAACTGCATCCTGAACTGCATAGAAAGGTGCATATGAACACAGGCTGAGAGAGCTGGGTTTGCTCAGCCTGGAGAAAAAGGCTCTGGGGAAAATTGATTGCAGCTTGTCAATGCATAAAGGAGGCTTATGAACAAGGTGCAGAGAGACTTTTTACCAAGGCTTGTAGTGACAGGACAGGGCAGATTGGTTTGGAACTGAATGAGGATAGATTTAGACCGGAAACAAAGAAGACATTTTAAGGAGGGTGAGACACTAGAACAGGTTGTCCAGAGAGGTGGGACGTGCTCCATTCCTGGAAGTGTTCAAGAACAAGTTGGATGGGGCCCTGAACAACCGGGTCTAGTGGAAGATGTCCCTGTCTGTGTACTAGATGATTTTTAAAGTCCCTTACAAATCAAACTATTCTGTGATTCTACCATGCAGAATGAATTTGAAGAAGAGTTAGAGGCAGAAACAGAGAAGTAGAAACAATCTTTTTTTTCTACTTCTTGAAAAGACCTCAAAGCATAAAACCCCTATACTTTTGATAACTTTTCTTGCTGATACTCTTTAATCAAAACTTTATAAAGGTATCTTAATAGAATGCATTAGTAAATAATTTTTCACATTTGCAAGAAAAGATAAAATTGAGTATCAATCTTCCTTTAAAGAACAGACATGAAAATTGACAGAAATAAAGTAATACATAGCACTGTATCTATATTGTACTCATTATATCATGAACTCTTATTTCAGGTGACACAAAAGTGTGGTCTATTCATTAGTTTTTATCCTTTGAATGTACAAGCTTTTCATTTTGAGAAAATTTGCAGTTTAAAATGAGAAATTATTTGCAACTTCATCACATTTTCAAGTTTTATTAATTTTTTCTCACTTTCAGTAAATCTTCTACTCAGACAGATAAAGGACAAATTGCTTGCAACATTTTCTTCCTATTTAGCTGGAATAGAACAACACAGCTTTTCAAAAATCTACAGGTTAATGTACAGTCTCAGACAAGATATTTTGTGCAAATCAAACTAGATATAAGAGGAAATGTTAAAAGCTAGGTCATCTCAATGAGCACTTAGGAAGATGGGTAAGTAATGCCTCACTCAATCATTCTGTGTCCTTCTAAGAAAGGTAATAAAGTCATAGACACCAGGGGATTTAGTGTCCTCACACTCACATAACTGTCTTGGGTTTGCCTTAATTCAATTAATTCAATAGACTCTACATACTATTTCAGTATTTGGGGGATTGTTCTGGCTTGAGGGTATGATGATGATGATGATGATGATGATGATGATGATGATGATGATGATGATGATGATGATGGTGATTATTTGGAAGGTTTTGGTTGGTTGTTATTTGATTTGGTTTGGGCTTTTTTTTCTTTTATTTTTTCCTGTTTATACTTTGTTAATTTAATAGACACAAACTGCCAAATCCACACAAACTTTCTGTAGGTAGGTTAATTAAGTTAAATCTAATTTAATTAATCTAATTAAAATCCAATTGAAGACCAGGTCTACTTATTTTAGTTGGGATGTACAGGATGTATTCTATAAGAATTAAAAGCAGAATTCAGCTACTGCACATTCAGAATTTCATGATCACTACACAAAATCCAGTAAATCTGTGACTGCTTAAATCTGAATTTGAAGTTTGCTGGTAGAAAATAATTTGACAGAACTATTAGACTATCTTATTTTAAAAACCCATGTTTTATTAGTGTTATTCGGGTACTTAGCAATTAGTTGTATATGTAAGGAAGGCTTTCTAAAGGATTGTGGCAAGTCTCTAGACAATACTGTCAGGCCAAAACCTACATATAGTAAAGGCAAGTTCCTGTCCAAGAAATTTTAATAAATCTAAAGAATTTATACAGTTAGTGAGAAGAATTACAGAAAACAAGCAATTTACAGACAGTCAGGTGACCGATGAGAAATGGATTTGAGTGACTTGACTTTAGGGCCAACCTTCTCTCTTTTGCCTTAGAGGTATTTCGAAATCACTTAGCTTGTGTCCATTGCATCCCAGGGGTAGTTTGAAAAGTTAATGTCAAAGATTATTTCATAAAAGGAAGTTTGATTAAATTTATTACCTTTTTTCAAATGACTGTTGTGAAATTGAGCACCCCATTATCTCTTCTAATGACTTCTAATATTTCATGTGGATTAACTGGATAATTTGTATCCCAGAGTACAATACAAGCTTCAGAATGCCATGAAATTACTAAATGGCAAGTTTAGGTTTCTTAAATTATATGTGAAAGGTTACAGAAAAAAAATTTACTTTGTCTCTGAACTCTGTCGGAGGACAAAATAGTTTTGTATTAATGTGTGTTTTAAATGGAGACTAAAAGGGATCATATTCCTGTCAGTATATTTCTTCCAGTTAGAACTAATGCTGTTGTTCTCTTCAAGGCCTTATTGGGAATAAGAATATGGTTGTTTTAATATTTTTATTTTTGGAGGATTCTTCTCTGATCATCCTTCCTTTTTTTTTTTTTTTTTCATGTTACATGACATATCTTTCTCATGAAAGCACTCAAAATTAAACTACATTGAAAATTGAGTAAATTTCTTACAAAATATTGGTTCAGCAAGGAATGTATAATAATAATATCAATAAAAAACTAATAAATTAATATGCAAACTTTACTTTAGAAGTCAGTAAGTTTATTTGCATTCTGTATAGAAAACAACTTAAACACCAAGCTAGGTGGAGGCATAGTTTGATCTGTTTAACTGGTCAGAACAAAACATGCTCATCCTTGACTTTTTCCATATCAATTAAAGTCCTTTCTAATCTTTTGATTGTATTAAGAGATTGTTTATTGTGTCCCACTGTACAATACTGTTGGGGAAGATGAAATAGGAAAGCCTTATAAATATGATTACCTGGCAAAAGATGCTGAGAATAGTGAAATTGAAATGAAGACAAGCTTTGAGATACCAAGTCCCAGTTACTGAACAACNGTTCCAGCCGTCTGGAACTGAACCAAACCAAATCCTACAAATACAAGCTTCAGAATGCCATGAACTTATTCCTGCAGCAAATCCAGTTGTCACTTTTTTGAGTTTAATCTTTTGTCTGCAAACACACGATAAGAACATAACCTGATGTCGTGGGTTGATCCCAGCTAGGTGCCAGGTGCCCACTCAGTCACTCTATTACTCCCTCTCCCATTGGGAGTGGGGAGAGAATAATATGGAAAAAGACTAGCAGGGTAGGATAAGGCAGTTTTATTACAGCGGGGAAATAGAGCAAGTAAGCAGAGATTTCCGTGTGCAAGAGCTGAAAGGAAAAACAATCAATCTCTACTTCCCATTAGCAGCGATGTCTGGACACTTTCTGGGAAGCAGGGCTTCAGCACGTGTAATGATTCTCATGGGAGGCAAACATGGACAAGTCCTGAAGGCCTCCCCCTCCTCCTCTTTTCCTTCCCTTATATATCTGAGCTGATGTCACATGGTATGGAATATCCCTTTGGCTGACTGGGGTCAGCTGGCCTGCTTGTGTCCCCTCCCAGGATCTTGCCCATCCCCATCCCCTTTGGTGGGGGAAGGAATGTCAGAGGGACAGCCCTGCTTGGCAGTAGCCAAAACACTGCTCTGTTATCAACACCAGCTACCAATGCAAAGCACAGCACTGTAAGGGCTGTGAGCTTTACGCCAGTCAGACCCAATACACCTGATTTCAAAAATAATTTCAATTCTGCTAAAATTCTAGAGGTATAATATATGATTACTTGTGGGAGACAAGGATTTCCTCTGAATTTCTGAACTGATAAATTCTTAGGGTTGAATGCTCAGCTCACATAATGCAACACAGATTCATTAAAATCAGAAGCAGGTAAATTTACGTAGACTGAGGATCTATCCCTAAATATTTAATCAAGTTTTCATACTGTTTTTTCTAATTGCTCTCTATATTTAGTTTTAGGTGTATCTGGCAGTTACAGAGGGATGGTTATCAACTATTTAATTAAGTTGTGAAGTCACAGCTATATTTAATTTTAAAATATTCCCTGATGTTTTAAACCAATTTGTTCAATATTGAAATTTTAAACACTAGGGCCCAGCTTCTTGGCATATATCAGTTAGTATCATTCTGTGAAAGTAAGTGAATTATACTACTTCCAAGTTCACTCCTGGTCTGAATAAAGAGAACAAATAATTTCTAACATTTCTTCATACAGTCATTGACTCTTTGTAAATGATTTTATTGTTTCCAGATGATTTCAGAGGCAAAATCCATCTTTTATAAGAATTTTCAAAATTACTTTTTTGTAATCAGTGGTGCTTAGTTCATTTTGCCTCCACCAAGGAAAAAGGTAAGAGACATTTATGATTGTTTTAATTGGACTTGAGAATGGGATTCAAGAGTCTATATCATTTGAGCAAAATTCTGGAGGCAGAGCTGTTCTAATACAAAAAAAAAGCAAACTAATAAAAATTCCTGTTAACGTATTACTTCCTAACCAGAAATTTCTCTGTATTTGGATATAGAACCAGTAAAATGATTCAAAATAGCATTTCAATGTTATCACAAGTTTTCATTGTGCACAATGAGTGTTTTTCTTTGTATAGTAGCTTGCATTTATCAATAATGACATGAAAGTAAGTTTGACCTGTAGAAGGGTATCTTTTTTTTATTTTTTTGCGAGCAGTTGGAAAGCCTCTAAGAAACTAATTAATAGCAAAGAGTCTGGCATTCTTGGATCAAGTTTAAATAGATTTCCTAGTCTTGGTGATGATGAAGTTCAGTAAGATAACAGATTACAGTCAATGGAAATAAAATGAAGTGACGCTCTGCTGTGGATTAACTGAGAGATGAGCTAAGCCCCACACAGCCACTTAACTTGCTGTCACATGGGAGAATGGGGAAGATAAAGACAATTTAACAAGTAAAAGAGAAAGATGAAGGAGAAGAAATTAAAAAAAAAAAAAAAAAAAGGGAAAAATAGCTAATGCAAGTGCCATAGTTCACCACTAGCAAACTCATGCCTAGTCACTTCCTGAGCAATGGTAACCATTGGAAAACATCCCCCCAGCTTTTACTTCTGAGCACATGGTTTGGGTTATCCCTTTGGTCATTTGGGGTCAGCTGTCCTGTCTGTGTCCCCTCACACCCTCTTCTGCACTCCCAGTCTACTCTTTGGTGGGAGGGACAGCAGTGTGAAAAACAGAAAAGGCCTTGATGCTACATAAATGTTACTCAGCAAGCTCTAAAGCATTGGTGTCTTATCAAAACTCTTTTGATCAAGGGCAGAACAGAGTCAGCTTGGGTAAATATTTTTTATCTTTTTCTTTTCTAAAATGCACTTTTAAAAGATATTTATTCAATTTTTTTTCCCCATGCTTCTTCTAGTCTGCACCCAGAATCAGGATATCAAACAATCTGAGATGTCTTAGTTTCTAGGTGGGCATATTAGTCTCTCGTTGATGTTTTCTTTTGGTCTAGCAAATACTTGATGGTTTATACAAATTAAAACATGATCAGCAGGATATTTGTGAGGACTTCTTTCAATGCAAAACATTCTAGTAGAGGAATTCACCTGAGTTGGGAACACACTACCCTAAATCCTTAATTTAACTTGGGGATTAATATTGACTTCTATCAGAAATGCATTTTCACTGACACTTGAGGCAGATTTTTTTTCTGATGGGTCAATTTAGACCAAGAAGGCTTTATTCTGTGGAATCTTTACTAAGAGAAAAATTGCAAGAAAGAAAGGGTTTCAAAGTGTGTCTATTCTCCAGGGCTAAACCTTTAAAGCTTATCAGCAGTCACATTTGGTAGTTGACTCTGAAACAGCCTGAGAAAACAATATATGCTATCACTATAAACATTATCACTAATTTACAAAGATCAGAGAAGAAAATTATTCCTGAAATATAGAGGTGAGACTGTCATGTCACATGGGGGAGACAGGATTCTTTGATTCAAGTCTTTTTTCCAATAAAGACATTTTTGTTGTGGGTTTTAGGTCTGTGGTGGGGTTTTCTGCATTTTGGAGGGTTTTTCAGCTTCTGTATCACCCCGTAGTTAATCTCCTAAATCATTAATCAGTCTGTAATACCTGCAGCATATGTATAAACTGTATCTGACTCTGAACAAAATTGGTGATTCTTAGGAGCTTACAATTGGTTTTCAGGTTCTTTTGTTTCTTTTATGTTCTAAAATATTTTACCATGGTATTTGCTTAGATATCTGTAAAGCTTTTTCTGCCATATCTGCATCCTCAGCATGGTAAAAAGCCTGAAATCTGCTGTTCGTAAATTCTTTCTAGACATTGCTTGGAGAGTTTTCAGTATCCTCACCAAGAGATAACTTTTTCTCAGGTAATATATTTGTCTAGTGATTTGATTGAACTTTTAGGAGGGACATTACAAACAACAAAATACTATCACATACAAAATAAAACATATTGACAAATAGGATACGAAACAAGCATATTATTAATTTTCTACTTGATAGTAAAAACCCACTTTTTCATGCTACAGAGTAACAATAAATTAATTATTAATTATTTTCCTAATCTGTGATATATTAGAAAAAATAAGAATGAGTTTTCTAAATCTGAATATTTTTCACCCACAGAATGTACTAAAGAGAATCTATTACTGTGATTTCTTGTCACTGACAGATATGTAAGGATTAATTTAATTTTTTTTTTGAGAGAGAGGAAACAACAATGTTTGATTTTCCTATATATGACCTTGCTAGCTTAACAAAGTGACATAATAAACTCAACAAAAATATTAAAAGTTCATTCAGTCACACAGTTTACAACAGGGATAGTTTTCAGACAAGGTCAAATACAAATGAACTAGGTGAGTGGGAAATTGTACACAGCTGTTACAGTTAATTTCTTTCCTTCACAGATAATCAACTGCTCAAGCCCTTTTTGGCAGTCAACAGTGAATTTGCAGTTCCTTTGAAAATTTTTTTTGTGCAACAAAGGTGGTGAAGCCTGTGCAGCTGCTTCCTCCCCAAACAGCTACAGTTCCTTTCCTTCAAGACAGCACAGAGAGCATCCTGAAACATCCTTTCACCATTAACACTTATGCGTTGATAAAAGGTTGAGTTTGAAGGGCTGAAACCAGTAGTATATCCTAGATCCCACAGACAGAAAGCAGACACTTGATTTCCACCCTCCCTTTTTTTCCAAGATGAAAGATATGTTTGAAAAAGCACGAAGGTCACTGATAGAATATGCTTTCTTCCTGTTTGCTGATATATTTACAAACTGCTAATCCCATAATTGAGCTAATCCTTAATAATAGGTAACAGCTATTGAAGCTGCAAGTTTTAAATTTATAGTCTGTATTTTTCGCATCACTGTTACTTCAGTAAGTGAGAGTAGATACTAAGGACTTATTGCTTTATCTGCTTGGGAAAGTTGATGATTTTCAGAATAGTATCCCTTAAAATGCTGTGTTTGTGAACCTATCTAGTCAGACATCTTTTTTTTTTTTTCAATAAATGTTATAATCCCTTTACAAAGTAGTTCCATGTGTTCTCATTAACTTTGGAAGTTTGACTTCTGTTTTACGCCAAGGGCAAGGTCACTATAAAATAAATACCACACCTCAGTTCCTGTAGTTGTGTATACAAAAAATTTTCATCCCTATTTCTGAAGGGAAGTAGCTATGAAAAAAAATGGTTGCTAAAACTTTTTTTCAGTAAACAAACAAAAAAAACAATCTTTAGTTATCTTTGGTATATCCTGTGCATGATAAAAAATTACCGTTCTCACAGAAATAATTTGCAAGCAAACCAAAAAAACAGGAAAGAAGGAATGAGAAAGAATTATGTGATTTGGGAATGTTTTGATAAAAATTCAATCTTATTGCCATTATTTTAGCGTCTTTCAGGATATATTTCATTTAGAGATAATATCAATCATGTACAAAAAGGTAAAAAGGAGTGAAATGTCCTGAAGAATGCTGATGAATACATCCATTTTTCCCCTAGTTGAAAGCATGAACTCAGTCTGCACCACTCACCTCTTTTAATATTTTAAAGTAGGACGTGGCATTGAGTCTTACTGTTACAAAGAATGAAAATGACAACAGGGCTTTCAGTTGCTAGGGGGTTTGGTTTTTTGTGGCTCTTTCTCTAAGTTTTCATTTAAACATGGAAGTGATAGTCACCAATTACCCAGGACAGAAGAAATAGAGATTGTATAATGGTGTTTTTATTATTTAAGGGAAAGTTGGCGGAACAACAAGAGCAACTCATTGCATGACTTTCATTATTAGGTTTCTCTTTTCTTCAGTTTCATGACCAGTTTCAAAATATCGGTGTGTGTGTGCATGATATAATTTAAAGACATTATATACTTTTTTTGTATAGAAATATACTATATAGAAATATATTATCTTTCTATGTAGGTCACTGTTACTTTCCTTAAAAAGCTGCTGTATATTTCAAATAAATTTCTGACACTTTTGAGTAATTTAAGATATTATTGTTAATGTAATGGATTACTTATACATACTTATTCATACTTCACACTACAGTTTAAAACAAAGCGTTATGAGATTCAGTGGCTAGAATATCTATTTGTAACTAAACTACATCTCCTGTAACCTACAGACTTTATAACATACTAAGATAAAATGAAAAATCTGCACAAATTAGTAACCTTGCAAAGCACAAGAAGGAAGAAGAAAAAATTGTAATGTCAATAACATTTGTAATCACCCATGGCTTTGCAAGCAGTCTTGTGGACACTGCCAGCACACGCCTGTAAGAGTATTAAGGTGAATGTCTTTTGTGAACATGGTGAAAACTCCAAGGCATGCAGAACCCCATGTATTTTAGGAATGACCTTCATCTCTACCTGCAGGCTGCTGAGTGGACAAACAGCAAAAATGCTCTCAAGGGCAAACACTGCACAGTCAGATAAAATGTCTCTCGCAGTATTTCTACAGCTGAATGAGTTTACAAAGTATGTCCTTGCTTAGGACCATATCTACTAGAATAGCAGATCTATAGTAGATCTACTGGAGTCTACTAGTAATAATTTACATTGTCTAACAGCATAGTTTAAGTGATTAGGCAGGCAGGTCTCTAATGAAAGGATTAACATGTTGTATTTCAGATTATTTTACACTGGAGCATTTTATTATAGCTTCCTACTACATCTTTACAATGCTAAAACGAATTGAAATTCTAGTTGAAAATTTTCCAAGGAAAAAAGGCTTGAAGCTTTCATTGGGAACTAAAAAAGTACAGTCAGGTGTGAATTTTATATGGCTTCGGAAATTGGAATAACATACTACTTTTCAATGTTTGTGAAAATTTAAGAGAAGATATTCCACTTCCCATTCTCTGATGTACTTATTCTATTCTAGAATTCTAGAGCTGTTCTAGCCCTTAATATATTCTGTAAAGCCTTGAGCAAATCTTGTGGTTTCAAATGGAATCAGTATGGGTAGGGGAATCATTGGTGCTAGATCACAGATTGGTAGAAACATACTAAAAGACACTAAGGTTAAAACTTGCAAGAAAAAAAATATAAAAAAACCAAAACAGATTTTGAGTCTGGGTAATAAAAAAAATATCCATAAAGGGACATAGACTGCAAAGAAACAAAGCTAGCTACAAGGTTATTTTCTCTATGTTCCAATACCATCAATTACTTAAATATTTTCAATTTCATTTAAAACTAATTCCTTATTTTTTTCTTTTAGTAGTACCTAATTTTTATTGGTGAATTGTGGATTTTTTATCAATCTTTTTTATCTTAGGTTAATTTGCCATATATACTCATTCGTTCCAAATTAGCAACAAATAAAATTCTATTGATTTATATTTGGGAAGTCATGGGAGTAATATTCTGTAGAAGTAGCAGCAATGGAACTATTAAGGTGTTACACTTCTGAAGAATAATAATTTGGGAACCACTTTAAAATTCAGCATCATGGGAAGGATGTAAGTGTGTGGGTCTGTGTCATACAGAATTCCAGTCTATTCTTTTATAGTCCCTGCAGAACTATTTCATGAGTGTTGATGGAAACACACAGAAGCATCATTTTCACTCAGTCATGGAATGGAATCACTTCAGTATTTATATGTACTATTTAAAAATTATTCTGATAATTTTATTCTGAGTTCACTGAGAGAATGCATGTTTTCACAACAAAATAAAGGCAAAAGGCATCAGGGAGTATTACTTGATGTGATGATGCATGGCATCGTTTGGGATGTAGTATTATAATACAATCTGATGTTTGCAGCACCTCCTGACTATAAATTGGTTCAGTAGGTCCTTCAAAAATTCCCTCACTAGTTTGAAATCTGTTTGAAGTGTCAACTCCTCTCTTGACATCTACCTGTATCTTGACATCATCTGCAACAGAGTTTCATAATCACCAGTCTCAGCCATTGCCTTATTCAGGGTAAAGACAATAGGGAAGCAGATGGCCTTGTGCCATTTACATTTTCCCTGTTGGTGGTGTCATCAGCTAATTTAAACTGTCTTTAGCTATTATATATATGAGTGCATATGAGTCCATGCATAACTAAAAAGCTAACTAGGAGATTTTGAAAGAAAAATCTGATTGTGATCTACACATCAAAAAGTGATTAGAAATAATATCCAAATGGAGGACAGAGAGAAAGTGGAGATCTGCCAACTACAGCTATTTGTGGAAACATGATGAAAGAGAATTTTAATAAAAAACGCTGCTTCACAAAGACTATAGTATCTTGCTTGAAGTATTTTCCCAGAAGTCATTAGGAGATTGAAAGCAGAGAAAATCTCTGGCTGGGTTCAGTGTGCTGCTGTGAATTATAATTTTTCTTCAATACACAGATTTGAGGCAGCAAACAATGCCACAGGTCCTGGACTGCCTAACGCAGGCTGCACAGCTTGTGGGTCTCAGGCTTCTTCTGTGACTTCTTCATACTGAGACCCTAGAAACAAGCTTCTTACTGTAATTTTATGTTACCTGGTACAGAGTCAGTTTGTCAGCCTGGGAGCATAATGGTCTAGGGAAGCAATAAAGTACTAGTCCAAGAAAACACATTAATAAATAAAGATTATTGACATGATCATCAAAACATTGTACAAGATATAGTCTTTCTTTCTAGAATAAGGTATAGTCAGAGGTAAAAATTTGATTAATAAAATTGCCCCCTTTTATTCTGTCTCTGTATAGCACATCAGCTATTCAGTATCCGTTTTCAAAGCTATGAAATAAAGCAGGCAATCATGTTTGGATGCTCAGGGTTTGTCTCCACATCAGAGTGAAAGTAGAACTCTAACGATTTAGTTGTCAGTTCTATAAACTAAATTTAGATAGAAGTAATATTTTTAAGATTAATGTTAAAAAGTAATTTCTGTGTTTAATTGGTATTAAAGTACTCTAACTTTGCTCAGGCTGATATTCCGATTATAGAGAGGAAGGTGTCTCAGTTATGTTACTTCTTAGATGATTCCTAATGTAAAATTTTGTTGTTATTGAATTTAACAGATCTCTCATGATAAATATCAAGGACTTGAATTTACTTAGGAGCAATATGTTACAGTATGTATAAAAACTACAATAAATCTATCAAATATATGAAGTCACTGAAATCAGCAAAATTAAATTAGGAACAGCTTTGTTGCTATTTATCATAAGCATAGTATGTTCAGAACACAAAAGGAATCACACAAAATATTCCAAGTGTATCAGCCAAGTATGCAGAAGCTTTCTGTGGAAAAAAAAAAGAACATACAAAGATTCCTAAAAACAAGAGCAACTCAAGTTTAATATATTGTATTACACATATCAGTTCCAAATATGGTTTTAAATAACCACAAGACTGTATTACAGAGACAGGCAACCACCTAATTGAGACATTATTTGTTTTATAAATGTCACTCATTAGAATTTGGCCTAGTTTATTTAAACATTAGATGGACCTCTAAAATAGGTCATTCAACTTTCAAATACAAGTAGAAGTCTATCTAATCAGGACAATTAAATGTGTATTATTAAGGGTTTATTCAGTTCTTTTAATCATTATACAATTTATAAGTCAGTTTCTTTTATCTGCAACTTGGATCCTTGAACACAGAGCACTTGAGGGATCGAGCATCATTTTCATTAACTGTACTTTCTTTGAAGTAAAATCTTCAGTCTGTTGCAGTATAATTCCATGTTAATTTAAATCACTGCTCTGCTTTCCTGAAATGAACTTTATTTTCACAGCATTTGATGTAACTGTGAGCTACAGACAAAACAGGTTCTGAGGACATGAATTGGCACAGGTGCAATTGGCACAGCATGTAGCTGACTGTTTTGTT